>JAHLWY010000763.1:0-21994 GCA_020002185.1 Paraescarpia echinospica | reverse complement strand
CGCCACCTGCGATTGACCAATCACGAGCGAGTTGGGCATTGTGGGCGTGGCTAGTTATGCAAATGAGCTTGGAAAAGTATTTCCCATGTTATGAGTCGTTAGTACTCGGAACTTTTTAGTGTCGGTAGTACTCGGAACTTTTTAGTGTCGGTAGTACTCGGAACTTTTTAGTGTCGATAGTACTCGGAACTTTTTAGTGTCGGTAGTACTCGGAACTTTTTAGTGTCGGTAGTACTCGGAACTTTTTAGTATCGGTAGTACTCGGAACTTTTTAGTATCGGTAGTACTCGGAACTTTTTAGTGTCGGTAGGACTCGGAACTTTTTAACACACGACCATAGCAAGCGAATTTGAAAACTGCTACGATCGAAAACGACTATGTCAATAACATGTAAGGACAACCACCTAACAGGACTTCATTCAATGAGGTGCCAAACATCACATACCTTCATGTCAAGAGACGATCATTTGGTCGGATTCACGTCCAACGAGGCGACCATAGGACTCGCATGAAGTATCGCTTCTTTTAATGGAAAACATATGTATATGAAGCAGCCATCTTTTCAACGTAACAATTCCATATTTTGAAATAGTGAGAGCGACCAGATACGATACGACCTTCTCGAGAGTCGAAAAAGGAAAGACCAGAATCGTCGGAAGCACGGTATATACACTAGTTTTCGGCGTGAGCTCATTTGCATAATCAATCAGACCGAACGTACATCACGTGACTTCCCTTAACACAAAAACTGTGCACGTTCATGAGACAGGCGACATCTGATGGCCCCAACGGATAGCAGTGTAACTACTCAGAATAACGCCAACTACCGGCCATGATAGATATCTATTCGTTGACACACTTCCGAGAATACCGGAAGCGTAGAGGCCGCCATGACAGTCAAGTAACTTCCGGTGCGACGTCACTTCCGACGTGTCGTCCCTAGTAGAGGCTGCCATGACAGTCAAGTAACTTCCGGTACGACGTCACTTCCGGTGTAGCGCCCCTAGCGGATAATCGGAGTACTACGTCACATGGTGGCGCCATCTAGCGGTTAAAAATATCTAATTAGGTTAGCTAGAGAAAAAAAGTTGGGGTTAACCTCGCGAAATTTTTTACAACCACCAAAGTGGTTGTATAAATTTTCTGAAAATTTTTCTGCCTTGTCCCAGAGGGACAAAACATTAAATTTTCGGGCGAGGTTAACCCCAACTTTTTTCTCTAGCTAACCTAATTATTATTTTTAACCGCTAGATGGCGCCACCATGTGACGTAGTAATTGATTATCCGCTAGTTACACCGGAAGTGACGTCGTACGGAAGTTACTTGACCGTCAAGTGGCAGCCTCTTTACCAGGGACGACACGTCGGAAGTGACGTCACACCGGAAGTTACTTTGACTGTCATGGCGGCCTCTACGCTTCCGGTATTCTCGGAAGTGTGTCAACGAATAGATATCTATCATGGCCGGTAGTTGGCGTTATTCTGAGTAGTTACACTGCTATCCGTTGGGGCCATCAGATGTCGCCTGTCTCATGAACGTGCACAGTTTTTGTGTTAAGGGAAGTCACGTGATGTACGTTCGGTCTGATTGATTATGCAAATGAGCTCACGCCGAAAACTAGTGTATATACCGTGCTTCCGACGATTCTGGTCTTTCCTTTTTCGACTCTCGAGAAGGTCGTATCGTATCTGGCCGCTCTCACTATTTGAAAATATGGAATTGTTACGTTGAAAAGATGGCTGCTTCATATACATATGTTTTCCATTAAAAGAAGCGATACTTCATGCGAGTCCTATGGTCGCCTCATTGGACGTGAATCCGACCAAATGATCGTCTCTTGACATGAAGGTATGTGATGTTTGGCACCTCATTGAATGAAGTCCTGTCAGGTGGTTGTCCTTACATGTTATTGACATAGTCGTTTTCGATCGTAGCAGTTTTCAAATTCGCTTGCTATGGTCGTGTGTTAAAAAGTTCCGAGTCCTACCGACACTAAAAAGTTCCGAGTACTACCGATACTAAAAAGTTCCGAGTACTACCGATACTAAAAAGTTCCGAGTACTACCGACACTAAAAAGTTCCGAGTACTACCGACACTAAAAAGTTCCGAGTACTATCGACACTAAAAAGTTCCGAGTACTATCGACACTAAAAAGTTCCGAGTAATTGAAATGCTAACATACGACAAAATGTTAAAATTCCCTATCTCTTAACATGGGGAAAATTCCCTATGCTTTAACATGGTAAAAATTCCCTATCTCATAACATGGGAAATACTTTTCCAAGCTCATTTGCATAACTAGCCACGCCCACAATGCCCAGCTCGCTCGTGATTGGTCAATCGCAGGTGGCGCAGAGGCTGTCGGGATACCATCAGTTGCATAATCCTTGACTTTGGAAAAAAAGTTGGGGTTAACCTCGCGAAAATTTAAACTTCGTTTTCGATACTCTCCTTTTCGACGACTTCATTTTCGTTAGCAGGTTGTACTTTGTTTTTCTCTTCACTGGGAATTTTTTCGATGACCACACGCACGGGTTCTTGGATACGTTTGTCGGAAAGATCGTTGTACCGATTCAACACCTGGTTATACAACACAACCTTTTCCCTCTCGTGTATATCGTTTCGTTCTAGTATGTCTAGCATTTCATTGTCGAGTCGTTGCAAGATCCTTTCGATAGGGTTAGCAGGAGAAGGACGTTGCGGTTGAATGTTTTCCAAAATACGGGGATCGACCAGGGCGATCTTCTTTGTATACTCCATGGTCACCTGAGATGGAGACTGGAATGTCGAGTTTGTTGAAGGCACCGTAGGTACATGTGTCATAGTGGGCACCTGAGTTGGAGACGAGAACGTCGAGCTTGTTGCTGGGGCCAGAGACACAGATGTCGAAGTAGGTACCGAGGCAAGTGAATTGAACAATGTAGTGCTTGTCGTCGTAGTGTTTGTCGATGACCTACAGCGATTGTGAGCAATGTGACTTTTCCAGTTGTTCCTACGTGTAAAATATCTCTTGCAATCTGGGCATCGGAAAGGTGCCAAGGACGGTGCTGGTGTGGGCTTGTTGGCAGCCAGTAGAACAGTAGATAAGCTCATGATGGAGGTGTTTACTGTTCAAATGCAAACAACGAAATGAACCACTAGTTGAAATGTGCGATAACCTGTCTATTTGCTTTGCTTTGCTTTGATAACCCGTCTATTTGCTTTGCTTTTGATAACACGTCTATTTGCTTTGCTTTGCTTCCTTTTGAAGCAAATCTCACGCGATAACACGTCTATTTGCTTTGCTTTGCTTTGATAACCCGTCTATTTGCTTTGCTTTGCTTTGATAACCCATATATTTGCTTTGCTTTGCTTTGATAACCCGTCTATTTGCTTTGCTTTGCTTTGATAACCCATCTATTTGCTTTGCTTTGCTTTGCTTCAGAAGCAAATCTCACGCGATAACCCGTCTATTTGCTTTGCTTTGCTTTGCTTCTGAAGCAAATCTCACGCGATAACCCGTCTATTTGCTTTGCTTTGCTTCTGAAGCAAATCTCACGCGATAACCCGTCTATTTGCTTTGCTTTGCTTTGCTTCTGAAGCAAATCTCACGCGATAACCCGTCTATTGTGGTGTATCTCGTCCATAGTCTCGTCTCTTGTCTCGTCGGTACTCTCGTGTGACGTGTCATCCGAAGTCTCGTGTGGTGTGTCATCCGTAGTCTCGTGACATATCTCGGTCATAGTCTCGTCTCTTGTCTCGTCGGTACTCTCGTGTGACGTGTCATCCGAAGTCTCGTGCCATATCTCGGTCATAGTCTCGTGTGATGTGTCTAGTTGATCTAAGTTCAATTCGTGACACGTGTTGGTCAAAGCATAGTGTTTCGTTTTCGTGACACGTGTTGGTCAAAGCTTAGTGTTTCGTTTGTCCAACTAGTCTCGTCGGTACTCTCATGTGATGTGTCATCCGTAGTCTCGTGACATATCTCGGTCATAGTCTCGTCTCTTTTCTCGTCGGTACTCTTGTGTGACGTGTCATCCGTAGTCTCGTGCCGTATCTCGGTCATAGTCTCGTCTCTTGTCTCGTCGGTACTCTCGTGTGACGTGTCATACGAAGTCTAGTGTGATATGGCATCCGTAGTCTCGTGACATATCTCGGTCATAGTTTCGTCTCTTGTCTCGTCGGTTCTCTCGTGTGACGTGTCATCCGTAGTCTCGTGTGATGTGTCATCCGTAGTCTCGTGCCGTATCTCGGTCATAGTCTCGTCTCTTGTCTCGTCGGTACTCTCGTGTGACGTGTCATACGAAGTCTCGTGTGATGTGGCATCCGTAGTCTCGTGACATATCTCGGTCATAGTCTCGTCTCTTGTCTCGTCGGTACTCTCGTGTGACGTGTCATCCGAAGTCTCGTGTGATGTGTCATCGTAATCTCGTGACATATCTCGGTCATAGTCTCGTCTCTTGTCTCGACGGTATTCCGAAGTCTCGTGTGATGTGTCATCCGTAGTCTCGTGACATATCTCGGTCATAGTCTCGTCTCTTGTCTCGTCGGTACTCTCGTGTGATGTGTCATCCATAGTCTCGTGTCATCCGTAGTCTCGTGACATATCTCGGTCATAGTCTCGTCTCTTGTCTCGTTGCTACTCTCGTATGACGTGTCATCCGAAGTCTCGTGCCATATCTCGGTCATAGTCTCGTGTGATGTATCTAGTTGATCTAAGTTCAATTCGTGACACGTATTGGTCAAAGCATAGTGTTTCGTTTTCGTGACACGTGTTTCTCTTGTCTCGTCGGTACTCTCGTGTGCCGTGTCATCCGAAGTCTCGTGTGATGTGTCATCCGTAGTCTCGTGACATATCTCGGTCATAGTCTCGTCTCTTGTCTCGTCGGTACTCTCGTGTGATGTGTCATCCGTAGTCTCGTGACATATCTCGGTCATAGTCTCGTGTGATGTGCCTAGTTGCTCTAAGTTCAATTCGTGCCACGTGTTGGTCAAAGCATAGTGTTTCGTTTGTACAACTAGTTGATCTAAGTCCAATTCGTGACACGTGTTGGTCAAAGCATAGTGTTTCGTTTGCACAACTAGTTGGTCTGAGTTCAATGTTCGATTCGTTCAGCGTGTTGGTCAAAGCATAGTGTTTCGTTTGTGTGACTAGTTGATCTGAGTTCAATTTGTGACATGTGGTGGTCAAAGAATAGTGTTTCGTTTGTCCAACTAGTTGGTCTGAGTTCAATTCGTGCAGTGTAATCGGTTAAGTTTCTGTTTCGTTTACGCAACTAGTTGGTCTGAGTCCGATTCGTGCCGTGTGTTGGTCAAACTATAGTGTTTCGGTTGTCCGACTCGTGTCTATAGTTCGATTCGTGATGTGTGTTGGTCAAACTGTAGTGTTTCGTTCGCACCACTAGTTGGTCTGAGTACTTTATCGTGTGATGTGTCATCCGTAGTCTCGTGACACATCTCGGTCATAGATCACACATCACGGTCACAGTCTCGTCTCTTGATGTATCTATATATATATATATATATATATATATATGAATCTATGAGTTCATTTTCGATTACCCATGCCAGGTTATTTGTTTTACGACAGAAGTTGGTTTCGAAGGTTTTACCGAAGAAGCACGAATTTAAATACTATAGTACGAAAAAGGATAAAAACGTTCTAATGGTCCTGTGTACACTTGAACCTTAATACGGTAAACTATATAGATACTGGTACATCTTATCTGGGAGGTTATTATGTACCTGTACTGTTGTAATATGACGCTTCACTTTCCTCGAACAATGTAGATAGCGAGCACTGCGCCGTCTTGTATTGATATATGATCTTTGGCATCAAGGTGATCGAGTCGACATTGCGCATCGCACATAGCGCATTTATTTATTTAATAATGATGTTGAACGCGATTATGCACCTACGTACATACGTACATACGTACACACGTATAGGTTAAGAACACCAGCATGATAAAATGCTGAAACAGTATTGGTGGTCTCTAGGCACAGATGAAATACGGATGAGCCTTGGATAGGATATATCAGTTCAAAACAGTTTGACACCAGTTTGGATCCGGTTTGTACGCGGACTTTCAACTGTGACCGTTGGTAAGTGCAAATGACAAACAGTTTGACCAAAATATTACACAGATAGCTGGTAGTTTGAATGTTTTAACAGATAAGTTCGTATAACTTCCCTATGGCTTAACACGGGGCCAATACACAGACCCTTGAGGCTTGATTTATACCAGTTTATACCGGTTAACAGGGAGATTTTTCACTCACTATAACGACAATGACCATAACATCAAATGATGAGATTATATTCAAGTACGAAAGCTCAAAACAATGGCTAACCAAAGCGCTATCTGATTAAGCAAGTCAACCTCGGGTACAAAATTACTGTGCGTAGCAGTTTGAAAAATTCCCTATGCTTTAACATGGGAAAATTCCCTATCCTTTAACACGGGGAAAATTCCCTATGCTTTAACATGGGGAAAATTCCCTATACTTTAACATGGGGAAAATTCCCTATCTCATAACATAGTGAAAATTCCCTATGCTTTAACATGGTAAAAATTCCCTATCTCATAACATGGGAAATACTTTTCCAAGCTCATTTGCATAACTAGCCACGCCCACAATGCCCAGCTCGCTCGTGATTGGTCAATCGCAGGTGGCGCAGAGGCTGTCGGGATACCATCAGTTGCATAATCCTTGCCTTAGAATGTACACAAGCGCGGACTGCTGAGTAGTTATTTAGTTCACCACTTATCTAACAGGGGTGCTTTCAGTTGATGATTATATATCCACTAGGTGTTTATGGACGAGAAAAATCAAGAGACACGAATATTTGCAGTACTCATATGTGGTTCGCTCACTTGTCCACTAGGGGATGATGTTTGTAGTTCGTGATGTATCCGTCAGGGGGCTCTATTGCACGCAAGCGTGCAAGAGACACGAATATTTGCAGTACTAGAACATTTAGTTTACAACTTGTCCACTTTTAGTACCGAAAAATTCCGATAGGGGGCGCTGTTTTAGTTAATCAACTATCGACCAGGGGAGCTATTTTAATTCACCAACTATCCGACAGGGGGCGCTTTTAGAGTTTTGGCGGGAAATATTTTTTTGGCGGGAAATAATTTAGTTTACCAACTATCCGACAGGTGGCACTATTTCAGTTTCGAAAAATTCCGGTAGGGTTTTGGCGGGAAATATTTAGTTCACCAACTATCCGCCAGGGGGAGCTATTTTAATTCACCAACTATCCGCCAGGGGGAGCTATTCAAGTTTTGGTGGGAAATAATTTTAGTTCACCAACTATCCGCCAGGGGAGCTATTTTAATTCAACAACTATCCGCCAGGGGGAGCTGTTTTGGCGGGAACTAATTAGTTCACCAACTATCCGCCAGGGGGCGCTATTTTGGTTTTGGCGGGAATTAATTAGTTCACCAACTATCCGCCAGGGGGCGCGACGATATTTTTGTTGGGAAATATTTTAGTTCCGAAAAAATCCGCTAGGCGGCGTGCTATTCTAGTTCCGAAAAATTCCGGTAGGGGGCGCCACGTGACCTTGACCTACATCCGGGTATTTGACCTTGACCTTTGACCTTGACCTACATCCGGGTACTTTTCCACTTCCACCGCAACGCCACAGCTGCCTACGCTAAGGGACCTCCTTTACTACTTCCGTGTTTTCATTAAGTTTGTTTATATCATTGTAGCAGATCAGCCATTGAGGTGTGGTCTGTTGTATATGATGTCCTGTCCAGATACACTTCTAGATACCTTGCACAAGTGTGACTCAAGTGTGTTATGCAGAAGACAAAAGATACCGATAGGTCAAAAACTATTTTGCTCTCTGCGAGTACAAATGATAAATTAATCAAGACGTCACTGACTTTCAAATTTGCCCTTGTTGACAACGGAACCACTCGAGCAGACCAAAATCTGTGTACTCTCAAGTGTCATGACCGCCGCAGTTGTAGGCTCATTCTTAGACGTTGGCAGACCCTACAATGTCCAAATTAGTGATTCATACCCTCCACGTACATAAACAAGTAATAATGTAATGGTAATTCTTGTATAGTGCGGTACCCAGTCCTTAGAACTGCTCAAAGCGCTTTACTATTTACTTCCTGGCAACCCTGTTCAATCGACCATCACCTTGATATCACCGGGAAGCATTCAGCCACGCTGCAATCAATACGCGAGAAGTATACGTCTCTCTCACACACACACCCCGCACAACATAGGCAACATACCACTATGGCAATCTGTCACGTCATGTCAGCTGTTTAGTGGCATGCCTGTCACACTCACATCCTACGCACAATCATGAAATATGATGTTATACGCATGAGCATGTATGGCGGCAGACCACTCCCCATACTCACGGAAGAAGATATGAGTGGTAGACATATGCCCATGTCAGTAGCTTTGATTTCCAGAAACATTGTAGCATTCACAGGTGTGGCGATGTGGCTGCCGTATTGCATGCCTTGCACCTGCTCGCTCCAGTATTCATAGGCACTCTTGTAGTTGAACCACATCAGAATGGCTGTAATTGGTGACATGAAAAACAAATTGTGGCAAAATCGTCTTACAGATATCTTGAGGAGTCACCAAAGTTATTTATTTAATGTGCTGGCATTGTTTGTCTAAGGACTTCGACGTGTCAAAGAGGAAAATGAAAACATAACATAGTAGTAACATGTGAGTTGTAATTATACACATGCAATAAAATAGATTATACTTTATCAACCTCTTCCTACCACACTACTGTGGCATATCCTTACTTACAGTGTCATAAACACCATGCATTATCCTAATTGCTTTTCATTCTATACGATGCATTGCTAATAGCTGGTAGGTGCAATAAAATGATGGAATTGTGGCCCTTTTGATAAAAGATGACATTTGGTATATCTATTCTATATACCAAGGTAATCATTTTGAAGATTGGGGACACTTCAGATTTTGCTGCATTCAGAAATGGCGGCAATTTTACAAATGGTCGCCAAATCCAATTTCGTAATAACTGCGCAACTTTGGGCGTTAAAACACAGGTATTAGGATTTCAAATATTTTGCTTTTGAATTTCTCAGATATATAGCCATAATTTGCATGCCATAGTGATGGAGTTTGTAGATCAACTTGCT
This sequence comes from Paraescarpia echinospica, assembly GCA_020002185.1. Lineage (NCBI taxonomy): Eukaryota > Metazoa > Annelida > Polychaeta > Sabellida > Siboglinidae > Paraescarpia > Paraescarpia echinospica. The sequence goes on along the minus strand of JAHLWY010000763.1, from coordinate 12,853 downwards.
GTGACTGACCTTATGAAATGCTTTTGAAAATTCCATCACTATGACATCCTTTTGCGTTCCAGACTGCATGTAGGTAAATAGATCGTGAATAAACTGTATTGTATATATATATGTGCTGTCTGGAACGCAAAAGGATGTCATAGTGATGGACTTTTCAAAAGCATTTCATAAGGTCAGTCACAGCAAGTTGATCTACAATCTCCATCACTATGGCATCCAAGGTAAAATAAATTAATGGATTACATCATTCTTAACAAACAAAACCCATAGAGTTGTGATAGAAGGCGAGGCCTCGTCTGAGGTCGCCGTTACATCAGGTGTTCAATACGGCTCAGTGCTTGAGCTTATTTATTCCTATTTTACACAAATTACATTAAGAAAATATTACATCTACTGAGTTGAATCTGCAAAAGTGCCAGGTCGTACCAATAACTAGAAACAAAACTATCGTAAACAACCAATACATGCCCCATGGTCAAACACTAGAAACTGTCCCACAGGTAAAATATATAGATGTCATCTTAACCTCAGATCTTCGGTGGTTTGCCTGCAAAAATAAAATTTCTTCAAAAGCAAATATATCATTAGGCTTCCTTCGCAGAAATCTCAAAGTTCCATCTATCCAAATAAAAACTCAGGCCTACTTCACCTTTGTTAGACCAATTTTGTTGTACCGTCTGGAATATGTATACGCAGACAAAAATAAACAAAACAGAAATGATTCAACACCGTGCAGCCCGATATATTCTACATCGCCACCAATAACACCTCCAGCGTTACAAGCATGCTACACATATTAGGAGGTAGACGACTAATAGACAGACGAACCGATGCTAAACTTTGCATGATGTACAAGATAATTAATGACCTAGTTAGAATACCAACAAATCAATACCTGAATCCTATAAATGTTAATCCTATAAATGTTATCACTAAATAACAACATTCACTATCATACCAAATGCCTCACTCCAGATACAATTACCATTTATATTCTTTTTCCCCGTACCAGTCGCCTTTGGAATTCCCTCCCTCAACACAGTATTAGTATAAACAGTTTGTATGCATTCAAATAGTATATCCAGACATTGACATACCCAAAAATCTAGACACCAAGCTCTTCTGCACGTATTCCTGTTATTTGTATGCTATTTGTGTTATAGCTCACTCTCATGAAAACTGGTCAGTAGTGTGACATGAGGAGTAAAAAAAAAAAATTTTTTTTTTTTTAAACAGTTTTGTTGTGTCAACTGAAAGCTTAGCATCTCCGGGCTTCAGATTTGTAAAAAGAAAATCAAGAACTAGCCTGGATGTTGTGTAATGGTAGGTCAAGTTTCGCAACTACAGTTGCGTCTCGCGTGTAACATGAACACTGAAATATGATGTTTTTGCAGTTTAAATAAGTTCTTGTGGCATTTTAGTGTACTGAAGCATGTGATGTGGACTGGAATAAGAGTGGGTGTAAAATATATCATCTTTCTCTGCATTTTGGGACTATGCACATTATTATTACATGATGTGCTGGCCGTGGTTCACGGTTTTCAACTGTTGAACATCATTATGACTAAAAAGCAAGCCAAGTCCTCTCTGGTTGTTCTTTTCATTACAGTCTTCTCAGTATTGTCACACACACACACACACACACACACACACACACACACACACACACACACACACACACACACACACACACACACACACACACACACACACACACACACACGCACGCACGCACGCACGCACGCACGCACGCACACACACACTAACAGTGATCGATACAAAGTCAGTACAGGCCAGTTCACAGACTTGGGTATTGGTTTAGTTCGTATGCGAAGTGGTAGTTCATCAGGCTGTGGCGGCTGCTCAGGCTGTGGTGGTTGATCACGCTGGGGCGGCTGGTTAGGGATTTGTGTGACAGGAGCTGGCTAGGGCATGGGGAATCGATTCTTGGAAAATAAGAGTCCGCTCCATCCATGATCCTATGATGTCTGCTTCCAGACAGTCCCCTCTGTTTGTAAGGCAGTTCTGGCAAAGGCAAATCAGATGCCTGGTGATGATTGCTCCTGTACTAGCTCCATACTTTACATGGTGGAATCCCTTGTGCCAGGAACAGTCTTAACCAATCGATTGGGCCTGTGTCTGTCAGTGCTGTCCCCTGGCACCCAGAAGAACGTTTTGAGAAAATGGCAGCATCCTTCATCTGCTAGTAGCTGTTTCCGAAGATTTGACTGCTGTTGAGACATGGCTTTTCACAACAGCCGCCTCTCCATTACACTGCCCTTTGCCGTGCCTCGAGCCGAAGTAGCATTAGTGGACCTGGATAACTGGGAAGCTGTCACTGCGTGCAGCGAGGTCTGCAAATGGGACCTTGCTTTTGTGTTGCGAAGGACCACTGCACTAGCTTGTTAAACGCCAGGCTTTTTGTCCCCTGGAGATGGGCAAGGCCAGCGAAAACGAAACGCTTTCACTTGATCAACTGGTCACATTTTTTTTATAAAATCTAATTTGTAGATATTTTATTAGAAAGATCACCTATTGTACGATGTATTTTACTAAAAACAAGGTTCCAAACTTGAATATTTGTATTTTTCTGTTAACTTTAATAAGAGTACACTAAACGCCCATCGATTTACGTTACACAATGGCGCTTAGTGAATTACCTGCCCTTACTATTTTAAAGATTTACTTCCCCGATTTGATACACATGTATATTGAGCAAAAGGACCTGATAGTATTGGTAAAATGTAATTTATATGTTCATCATAATTCAGTGTTTGTTTATCTGTCTATCTTTCATGCAAGAATTTTGTGCATTCCATAATTTTTTAGGAATTTTTCAGGTTGTTCCGAAGTCCATCACACGAAGAAGAATGCAGCTGTATTTGCACAAACCATTGTTATGCCTTATGTAGATGTTCTCAATATCTCAGACACCATTGTATTGACACATTGGAATGTACTAAAATGTGTTGCTCCTTCAAACATGCGACATGTTTTCGTAACGTAAATTGGAAGAAAGTGGAAAATAATAAAAACGTCAAAAACAAAACATGTGTTACGAAATAATCAAAGTTACTGTATATTATTTATTCACTGTGGGATACAAAGGTGAACAGGTTGTACTGCATGTGCCATCATCCTAATAAGTTATTTAATAATGTAACCATGAACATTGATATTAAAAACTTGATTTTCTTTCCTCGCACCCTTTCATATGAAGCGCGGGGACAATTGCTTTCTTCTGCGAACTGTTGAGTGTTTTCTCCACCTCGTTAAGAGGGGCATGATGTTGCACGAGAATTTCCTTGATTTTCGTTACTTTCGTCGGAGTGAAGCCAAAATTCCTTGTGTCCTCATTTGCCAGATTTTTCGGACTCGATTCTTCAGCAGTTTCTCCTTCTGTCGCTACTATTTACACCAGCATGTTTGGTGTTCTTTAGTCTCTGGACAGTTTTCTGTGAAATTTTCAGCTTCTTTTCCACCAGCTTGTTTCTTTGCTCGAGTTCATCAAGTTTCACCTCTTGTTGGTGTATTTTCTTGTTTGTTTGTTGTAGTGCTGTCGCATCCCCTTCCATTTTCGTCTGCCACCTCTCGAACTTCTGGCTGTGTAGCAGCACTTGCTAATGCTACATTGTCTATAGGCACTGTCCTTTCCGCCTTTCTCGCGTGTGGAGAGAGCTACGGCGTGGTAATTATGGCGGATTCTGGCTTCTGGTGCTGCTCCTTGGTTGACGACCTTTACCAGAGTGACATTTGTGCAATATTCATAAAGGCACTGGTTCGACCGCGCGTCTGCCATCTTCCTGACATGGCGAGGCCTGCATTTTGCAAACTGTGCCAGTGATGTCTTCCCTGCCTGGGCCTTGTAGTTCTCAAAGTAGTCTGCCACAGAATTCTGCAGGTCTGCAGGGGCAAGCCCCATCTTCTTGGATACGAGCTTCTTCTCCGGTAAGGGGACTGTCTGTTGTTCAAAGAAGCTAGCAACATCCTCCTTCATCTTTTTGCTTTTCTGAAGCCGCTTGTTTGTTGGTGAATTCTCGTGGCTTCTGATGGTCTTCCTGTGCGATTTTCAACATGCAGCTTCGTTTCGATATCGTTCCATATTTCTCACAGACAGCGAGAAGAACTTTTCTTGTCTGCCTGCTGGTTGTATCCTTCTTGTTTCGTAGTTGCTCAAAAGCAGTAGCCAGCATAGCCCCCATTTTGAAATGCTTTGATGACAGTTCTCTCTTCTCCAGGGCATGGTTTTTCCTGGTAGATGATTTGTACAATTTGGACTTGCTGCGAACTGTTCAGGATGGCGTGGCAGTGCTCTGCGGGCCCTGCAAAGTGCCTGTCGTGTGGCATCTCAATAATGAGAACCAGCAGGCAGTGGTGGTGAGACAGACGAGCTGCATGCTCTTTGCCTGCTGGATGTGGACAGTGTAGCAGTTTTCTTTGCTGCCTCCTTTGCGGCCTTTTCCGCAGCCCTTTCCTTTTTCCTGTTCATGTAACTCTTGTTTCGCACGCAACCAGACACCAGCTCCACTGGTGTCCGTGTTACACATATGAGACACGGGGTAGCACGATTCCATCAAAATGTGTCTTATCTTATGTAATATACACATATTCCCTGTACAACTTGACTGAAAATTTTCTTAAAATGCTCTATGTAACTTACAATATTTATATTTCGTACGAAGTTTCGGTTAAACCGTAACATGGGAAAATATGTCGTGCACGCAACTTGGACATCTGCAATAGTGGTGTCGGATTACGTCCGAGACAGACAGCGTGAGAATACACAGGGAAAAAAACAAAATTTTACAATATGAAGCAGTGAGCTGATAATGTTGTCTGTCGTCAATATTTTCACACCAGCTTGGGTTTTTACTGAATGGTAAATACCATTTACTGAAAATTATCTGCGCCTTTGTTACATACGCAACTCCAACAACGCGTGCGTGGCGTCTTGCTTACGTACGAGATAACGCTCCGAAAGTTGCTTCAAATAAACAAACTAAGAGAACTTAGAGTCATCTACACCTGTTTCGTACAATACCATGCAAAAATGTACGCACTGCGAGCAAAAATTTAAACATTAAAAAGTATGCTGCTGCTTGGCCTAAATGGCAGCGCGGACCTTCGCTTCAAATTCACTTCACAATGACACAAATCGGTTCGAAACGTTCCAATATCATAACACATCATTGCATCAATATCAACACTTGTTATTCATTCTCCATAGCGTATTGAAATTTCACCCATAAGCCTGAAAACTTACATGAAATTGCTTCAAAACTGGTGATGGTGTCGGTCGGACGCCTAAAGTTAGAACCTTTCGTAACATCCCAACTAAAGCTTGTTACACAGCTATAGGGACTGACCACGTAGGGATGACATAGAAAACTCTGTATTCATGCGCCGTGTCCATTCAAAGCAGAACGTACACAAAAAATAGGTCACTACATTTGCTCGCACGTAAGTAACACATTTTTCGGACGCCACCTCTTCGCTGCGCACAAAATGTTGCGAGAAACGGCCTTAATTTTTCTTTTCATGACCGCTTGTTCCAGAACTTAAAAATGTGATACTTGTTTACATTTAGCAAAAAAGTAGTGCCCACGTGCACGGTTCAACGCTGTGCGAAGCACAAAAGTTGTCTGTGTTTCAGGACACCACGTGTTACGTATGAGACGCAGTTTTTTTGTTCGATTTTTGAAAAACGAAAACATTATTAGTGTCATTGAACATGATTACATTTTATGACAACTATGCTTCTTGCATGCTGGCTACTTATAACCACATTGTTTGCGTAATTTAATTAGTAGTAGCGACTTCCAGTGCTGACGTGACTGCATGTCACAAATGGCCGACGAAAACAACAATCATTTTACAACTAAATTCATTCGAAGCACAAAACAAACGCCACATCCGCTCACATAAACTGATTTCACCGATTCTTCAACCAATTTTATGTTTAAACATGTGTAAGCTACACAAATATCTTTCTCCAATCTCTCTTTTTCCCATTCCAATGCACCCACTGATGCTAAGAGAGTTTTCATGAGAGTGAGCCTTATATAAATAACAAAAATCACATCTGTACATAAATGCACTGTTCCTGTTTTGCCACCGCCTATATATCCAGGACGTTGAGGGTAGGCGGGAGCATGAAAGAAGATAAGGCATTTAATTAGCTCGGAACAATCGTAGAGAGCACGCATAACGTTGCGAACAATCGTTCAAAGGTGCGTAATATTCGTCAAGCATTCACGTGTATGTGGTCCTTGACAGTTGCGACGAACGTTTTGTTGTGCTACAAGAACTGCTTGTTTACAGAGATAATAAGTATAATTGTACCTTCTAAATTTAAACATTTAATTTGCTGGTATCTAACAAAAATAACACATGATGTATTAGCGCAGGATATAACCCCTTGAACACTCACCTTTATCTACGGCAGCGGGCTGCACATAGATGATGGGATGACGAAAAGTAAGTATTAACGTCTTCTTTTCTCCAATGTTTTCCGTGGCGTTGGGCACATCCTGCGGTCAAACAACACTTTCGCTTAAATCACAAGCTAACTTGTTTGTCACCACAATGCACTTGCTTGCGAGTGTGTATGCGCATAAATTTGGGCGTGGGTGTGCGTGCGAGCATATATATATATATGTACATAATGATATTATATACATGCGTGCGCGTATGTGAATGCGTGTAGGCATGGAACGTGTTGCGCTTGCACACCTGCCAAGTAGTCATGTACACACAAACAGTGACTAGTATTCAATACGTGCAGTAGCAAACAGACAACTCGGCAGCAAGTTTTAATGTCGGGTTGATAGTCATATACAACATAATGAATTTGGTACGAATATGCATAAGATAAGGACTAACTGGTTCTCCGTGCCACAGAGTGGCCTGTGTGTCGAATGAAGCAAGGTGCTGCAAGTCACACTCCTCGTCGGCTACTGTTTCTTTAAGCAGTGTGCCAAGAACAAGACTAGCATCAAGCTGCACACTGACATTAAGACGCTTGCTGCTGTGGTGATCATCACCTTGTACTGTTGTTGGTGGTCTGGATGCCTCGCCATAGCTGTTGCAACTTCTGTTGCAGTTTGTCAGGGTTATATTGATGGCATTCGTTTTTAGTTGAAATGCGATATATGTTGGTGTCGTTGCTGTGATCTGAATTCCCTGTACGGTCATATAACATGTTGCAGTTACACAAGTGTTTAACGTTTGAGCGGCGGTTATCGTGTCAGTTGATTTCTTTACTTTTTCTTCATAGAACATTAGTAGGTGTTGGTATAAACATAAGTACTTTAACAAGAAAGTATGGCATTAATGCCATATGTCACCAGTCCGTCCTTGATAAACTACAACTTTGTGTGTGTCAGTGGAATTCCCCTTCAAATTCTTGGAAATTATAACGACGTTTTCGTAGAAACGATGGCGTCAGAAACTGAATTATTTTTGGACTATAGAATTGCTTGATGTTTTAGGCAGTGTCTGAGCAATTTGTTTAGTCTATCTTCAAAACTGTCATTAGAAATGATTGCGGGCTCGTGTCGAATAATCTGGTTAGAATATAGCAGTCGGCCAGAGGAGTCTCATTGTGCAAGCGCTATGGCGTCACATTCTGGTTTGCCCTCTGTTTATGGAATGCCCCCTAAAATATATACTAATAATTTAAACAAATATTTTCCCTCCAATAATATTGCCATCAGATACCTTTCGTCCCAAAACATTTCCCAGATCAGACTGCGTCAAAAGTGGCTCCCGGGAAGCATTGCGCCAACAAATGTCCGCTCAAACAATGCCTGCAAAAGATATCGGACGCAAATCCGTGGTGGTTTCAGAGACGACTTGAGGGTCAGTTATTATTATGGGTTTGCTCAATGCTTTCTGGTTGCCATTTTTGATATAGAGGAAAGGCATTTAGTTGGATTAAAGTTGTATGGATATGGATTTTCAACCAAGGGGCATACTGTAATATCCAAACGCTCAGCTAGGGTCCTCTTTCGTTCATCGGCTTTCCGCCGGGGAGAAACATCGGGTGTCATAGCGCATGCTGCATTCTACATACTAATTAAAAGTATATATGCATATTTGAAGTTTAGGCATTTTTTTTATTATAGCCATTATCCTAAACTGTTAACCATTTGTTGTTGTATACGACACATGTAACATAAGGTAATTACAGCCATGCAATTTTATATGCAACCAATCCAAGACATTATTTGTTTTGCCGAAGAGCTAACATGCAGCTCTACTACACAAACTGGGCCAACTAACCGTGAATTTCAGTTCAACTAAGTATGACAGAAACTTGGCTTCAGGGTAGGCTGTGTTCAAATTCTTTTTCCGAGACCATTCACTAAACAATGATTTCGGCTGAGGAGCCACCCATATCTTCTGTACTACTTCATTTATCTCCTGAAATGTAATTGCTTATGTCACATTATATATATATATATATTTATATATATATAAATATATATATATATACATATATGTACACACACACACACACACACACACACACACACACACACACACACACACACACACACACACACACACTCACACTCACACACACTTGCATCTTGCTCTCATTGCTTTCTGTTTCATTGGCCCATTAAATATTACTTTAACCGGATTGTACACATTGTAATACGAATAAATATATTATTATTATTATATACAAGGGTTGGATCGCAGCACATTGTTTTTTCAACCGCACCTAACCGTAAACTGTCGTACAATCGATGTTGCAACGTTAGTAGCTACCACTTACTCAACGTCTTTTATAGGCTCTACAACACTAGTTGTGAATAAAAACTATTTGTCAAATATGTAATGGTTTTGCCAATATATTTTGTTTTGCTTAGGTAAAGAGACAATTTGTTAAGTTTTAGCCAGTCAGTAATTTTTTCCAGTTTCATTCATAGGAAATTCTACATTTCCATTTTATTCGCACAGATGATATCTACGGCATACATTATGAAATTAAACTTTTGGCTGGGCTTGGCAAAGTCATTAATATCTCTAAAACAGTTCATTCTCTGTTTGTGTGTGCACCCACATCTCCGTCAGTTTTCAATGTATCTGGCTGAAATTTTGCACGTGATCTAGCGGGTCCATCGAGATGGTTCGTAGATTTAAACATTTTCGAAATTCGTTATGGGTGGATAACTTCCGCGGAATTTAATGTATTTCTATATCATCGTAAAGATAATTATGCCATCTACAAATATGTCGCTGTATGTATGCAGAAATGTTGAATAGTTTTTAAGTTATTGACGTTTGAAAATCCTCAACGTTTAACATGCACCAGGTCTACCTGTCGTTGGTCACGACCGCACGCTTACAAGAAGCGCCTTCTTTCGCATTTCATGTATTTCCTACTGATGGAGCCATGTATCGTTTTGTCATTTAGCGTCGAAAAATTATCATAACTGACCTTCATGAAGACTTTCTGTATAATAATGAGATGATTGAGCAGAGTAGTCGTGAGGCTGTTCTTGAAGATACCAATGACTGCAGTGGCATGCAGGTTCTGACCACTGCTGGTGTCATTTGGGCGGTAGTTTCCAGTAATGTGAACTGATGGCAGATCTATGCTTGCTGAACTCTGCAGGTTGTGTGGCATAGCCATCTACAACATATCAATATGTGTATGTTCATATATGTTTTATCTGCCAGCGCATCTTCTAAATTTTTAATATAAATAAATATGTAATATTACTCAAACTACAATACAGAGTTAGTCATATGGTTTGGGCGTGAGCGAAGTTTCTTGCCGAACCCTATTGCGCGATAACAAGAATCAGTCGTGTCAACAACCGCGTAGAAGCAATTAACAAGATTTAACAAGATTGCCATCCAGAAAATTAACTCTAGATGGCAGGTGGACAAGGATGCCTTTTGGCTTATAGAGAGGCCACTACTTTTTTATCCACGTGTATCCCGTCCTTTTAAGGTATGTGTCAATTTATTTTTAAACATATTCACGCTACCAGCACCAATACAATCAGGAGATAATCTGTTCCATTCATTAACAGTCCTTTGTGAGAATGAGAACTTTCTTATATCGAATCTACACTCCTTCTCTACTAATGTAACGTCATGTCCTCTGGTCCTTCTATCTTTCTTAACTGAGAATAATATATTTCTATCAATATTTTCATAACCATTCAATATGTTAAACACTTCTATCTGATTAGTAATGCAAAGGTCATTATTTTGTAACGATTGTGTTCGGAAGAATTGGGTGTGATTCCGATCTCACAAATGATCCAGATTTTGAAGCTCTAACCAATCAGCGACTGGCGCAGGTGCACTCGTGACTTTTTATGAGTGGGACATGAAATCAGCAAAGATCTCACGTAACATTGCACAGAAAACGATAGATTTACCGCTTTTCACTAAGTGGTGGTGGTAGTTGAGGACTGGCGCTGTAACAATATCACTTAATGACGTCTCCCCAAAAGTAGAATAACGGGCCGTTCCCTGGTTGCGGCAGCCACGTTTAATAAAGTTTGGTTTAGTTGAACTATCGTTTATATTCTGCCTGTATATTCTAAAGTCCATATACGCCCGAGTAAATATCGTAACATTGTGGCGTCGGAGAGATATCGAAGGTAACTGAATATGGCAAGGCAGTCCTGTCACAAGTAACATTTGTGTTAAAACATGAACTATGTCTGTCTTAGCTGTAACGGACGGCGTGGCCGCAGTCGGAGCACCTACTGTAGCTGCTCCAAATGTCGATGACCCTCGGTCTCAGAATCACATATGTGTGAACTTGCCCAGCGGCTTGCCTTCACCTGTATTGGAACTGTAAACCAATCAGGTCGATAACTGAAAGTTGTGGAAACAAATGTGGGAAAACAATCTAATTGTGTCTAGATTAGACACCAAACCCGACATATATGTGACGGTACTTCATCTATACTGTATTGGGAAAGATGCACTACGCGTCTTCAACGGTATGGAGTTGAGTCTTGACGGAAGAAGAACGCGCCAAGCCTGCTGAAATCATCAGCAAATTTGATGAACGTAGCATGGGCAAAGTAAAAGAATTCTTTGAAAGGTGTAAGTTTAACACCCGGAATCAGGAAAACGAGATGTTTGAACAATATTATTCAGTGTTGAAAAATCTAGCAAAAACATGTGGGTTTTGCAACTGTATGCTAGACAAGTTGATTGTCGACAGGATAATCCTCGGTGTAAGGAATGACAAGATCCGCAACAAACTCATTTCACAATCGAAAGTTGATCTACCCAGAGCAGTAGACATCTGCCGGTGCATGTAAGAGGCTGAAGAACAATGCAAAATTATCAATAAAATAAAAGCAATGGACCCAGTCGACACCAGATACAGACGCTACACTACCAAGTCGACATTCGGTGGAAGACAATCTGCTAATCAGCGAAAATGCAAATTCTGCTGTAAAACGCACCCTACGAAGAAAGAACTCTGCCCTGCATGGGGCAAGACGTGTGATGCATGTAGGGGCCAAAACCATTCCAGAGGCTCCGCACAATGCCCTAAGACTGTTCACAGTACAATATGGGTCAGACTCGGATATATCCGGTGCTAGCTTTGGTGATATCAGCCGCGCCAGTGCCGATGTGCACGCACTCTCCTCACAACATGGTCCTATTTTGTGCAACAAGCTGGTCGAAAAGCAGTCAGTGAAGATGCAGTTTGACTGTGGTTCAGCTGTCAGCCTACTGCCTAAGAAGTATGTGAAGGAGAAAGATATCGGTCCAGAACCAATCACACTGAAGATGTGGAACAATTTGAAGACTGACGCTCTCGGCAAATGCCGAGCTAAACCCGTAAATCCTGCTACAGGAGACACGTTTAAAATGGACTATGTCATAGTGGATCATGACGAACTGACACCACTAGTCAGCCGTAAAGCTGCTGAATGCATGAAGCTCATCACGGTGAACTACGAGAACTTTGAAACTGTATCTTCATTCTCCAGCTCGTAGGGTTGCTCAAACCCCATGCACTGAAGACTATCCTGTAGTGTTCGACGGAAGGCGTGGCTCGCTTCCTGGTGGGAAAATTCGTCTCTCTGTGGCACAAAATGCTGAACCGGTTGTGAAACCACCTAGTACCCTACCATAATCACTGAACGGTTCCGTGAAAGATGAGGTAGACCAACTAGAGCACACAGGTGTCATAGTCAAAGTGGACCAACCCACTGATTGGGTGATCCAAATGTATGTGGCCAAGAAACGTTCTGGAGCTATCAGGATGGATCTGCATTGATCCTAGACCTCTCAACCGTGAACACTACAAGCTTCCTAAAGGTAAGTTCTTGTATATAGCGCAGGATCCAGTCCTCAGGACTGCTCAAAAAGCGCTTTATACTCTACTTCCTGGCAGACCTGTTCAATCGAACACCATCTCGACTTCTCTGGGAAGCAGTCAGCCATGTTGCAATTAATGCGAGAAGACTATTTGTATATATATATCCACCACTGTCTATGGCCAGGTACTCATTCATACAGCACAGGATTCTAACCTGCGTTCTCTCAGTCGAGAGTCCGGAGCTCTTACCGCTGTGCTACTGCGCTCCTGCGCTCCTGCGCTGGACGACATTCTACTGAAGCTTGTGAACTCCAAGAAATTTGCTGTTTGTGACTTGCTACAAGGATATCTACACTGCGAACTTGATGAAGAATCTAGCCTACTGACTACTTTCGCAACACCGTTTGGGTGGTATCGTTGGCGACGACTATCTTTCGGCTTGAAAGTCAGCAGTGACATTTTCCTAAAGAGTCTGCAACAGGCACTGGAAGGGCTGGAGAATGTTCACTGTGTTGCTGATGATATTATCATCCA
>JAHLWY010000762.1:0-45984 GCA_020002185.1 Paraescarpia echinospica | reverse complement strand
CATGATATGTCGCTACGTTACTACTACAACCAAAGATATACAACTAACAACTTAGCCTAAGGAAACAGAGGAAACGTATGTCCCATGATATGTCACTACGCTACTACTACAACCAAAGATATACAACTAACAACTTAGCCTAACGAAACAGAGGAAACGTCCGTCCCATGATATGTCGCTACGTTACTACTACAACCAAAGATATACAACTAACAACTTAGCCTAAGGAAACAGAGGAAACGTATGTCCCATGATATGTCACTACGCTACTACTACAACCAAAGATATACAACTAACAACTTAGCCTAACGAAACAGAGGAAACGTCCGTCCCATGATATGTCCCTACGCTACTACTACAACCAAAGATATACAACTAACAACTTAGCCTATCGAAACAGAGGAAACGTCCGTCTCATGATTTGTCACTACGCTACTACTACAACCAAAGATATACAACTAACAACTTAGCCTAATGAAACAGAGGAAACATCTGTCCCATGATATGTCACTACGCTACTACTACAACCAAAGATATACAACTAACAACTTAGCGTAACGAAACAGAGGAAACGTCCGTCCCATGATATGTCGCTACGTTACTACTACAACCAAAGATATACAACTAACAACTTAGCCTAAGGAAACAGAGGAAACGTATGTCCCATGATATGTCACTACGCTACTACTACAACCAAAGATATACAACTAACAACTTAGCCTAACGAAACAGAGGAAACGTCCGTCTCATGATTTGTCTCTACGCTACTACTACAACCAAAGATATACAACTAACAACTTAGCCTAATGAAACAGAGGAAACGTCTGTCCCATGATATGTCACTACGCTACTACTACTACTACCAAAGATATACAACTAACAACTTAGCCTAATGAAACAGAGGAAACGTCTGTCCCATGATATGTCGCTACGCTACTACTACAACCAAAGATATACAACTAACAACTTACCCTAAGGAAACAGAGGAAACGTCCGTCCCATGATATGTCACTACGCTACTACTACAACCAAAGATATACAACTAACAACTTAGCCTAACGAAACAGAGGAAACGTCCGTCCCATGATATGTCACTACGCTACTACTACAACCAAAGATATACAACTAACAACTTAGCCTAACGAAACAGAGGAAACGTCCGTCTCATGATTTGTCACTACTCTACTACTACAACCAAAGATATACAACTAACAACTTAGCGTAACGAAACAGAGGAAACATCCGTCTCATGATATGTCACTACGCTACTACTACCACCAAAGATATACAACTAACAACTTAGCTTAACGAAACAGAGGAAACGTCTTTCCCATGATATGTCACTACGCTACTGCTACAACCAAAGATATACAACTAACAACTTAGCCTAACGAAACAGAGGAAACGTCCGTCTCATGATATGTCGCTACGCTACTACTACAACCAAAGATATACAACTAACAACTTAGCGTAACGAAACAGAGGAAACGTCTGTCCCATGATATGTCGCTACGCTACTGCTACAACCAAAGATATACAATTAACAACTTAGCCTAACGAAACAGAGGAAACGTATGTCCCATGATATGTCACTACGCTACTACTACAACCAAAGATATACAACTAACAACTTAGCCTAATGAAACAGAGGAAACGTCTGTCCCATGATATGTCGCTACGCTACTACTTCAACCAAAGATATACAACTAACAACTTAGCCTAAGGAAACCGAGGAAACGTCCGTCCCATGATATGTCACTACGCTACTACTACAACCAAAGATATACAACTAACAACTTAGCCTAACGAAACAGAGGAAACGTCCGTCTCATGATATGTCACTACGCTACTACTACAACCAAAGATATACAACTAACAACTTGGCCTAATGAAACAGAGGAAACGTTCGTCCCATGACATGTCACTACGCTACTACTACAACCAAAGATATACAACTAACAACTTAGCCTAACGAAACAGAGGAAACGTCCGTCTCATGATATGTCACTACGCTACTACTACAACCAAAGATATACAACTAACAACTTAGCCTAACGAAACAGAGGAAACGTCCGTCTCATGATATGTCGCTACGCTACTACTACAACCAAAGCTATACAACTAACAACTTAGCCTAACGAAACAGAGGAAACGTCCGTCTCATGATATGTCGCTACGCTACTACTACAACCAAAGCTATACAAATAACAACTTAGCCTAACGAAACAGAGGAAACATCTGTCCCATGATATGTCACTACGCTACTACTACAACCAAAGATATACAACTAACAACTTAGCCTAACGAAACAGAGGAAACGTCCGTCTTATGATATGTCGCTACGCTACTACTACAACCAAAGCTATACAAATAACAACTTAGCCTAACGATACAGAGGAAACGTCCGTCCCATGATATGTCGCTACGTTACTACTACAACCAAAGATATACAACTAACAACTTAGCCTAAGGAAACAGAGGAAACGTATGTCCCATGATATGTCACTAAACTACTACTACAACCAAAGATATACAACTAACAACTTAGCCTAACGAAACAGAGGAAACGTCCGTCCCATGATATGTCGCTACGTTACTACTACAACCAAAGATATACAACTAACAACTTAGCCTAAGGAAACAGAGGAAACGTATGTCCCATGATATGTCACTACGCTACTACTACAACCAAAGATATACAACTAACAACTTAGCCTAACGAAACAGAGGAAACGTCCGTCTCATGATTTGTCTCTACGCTACTACTACAACCAAAGATATACAACTAACAACTTAGCGTAACGAAACAGAGGAAACATCCGCCTCATGATATGTCACTACGCTACTACTACAACCAAAGATATACAACTAACAACTTAGCTTAACGAAACAGAGGAAACGTCTTTCCCATGATATGTCACTACGCTACTGCTACAACCAAAGATATACAACTAACAACTTAGCCTAACGAAACAGAGGAAACGTCCGTCTCATGATATGTCACTACGCTACTACTACAACCAAAGATATACAACTAACAACTTAGCGTAACGAAACAGAGGAAACGTCTGTCCCATGATATGTCGCTACGCTACTGCTACAACCAAAGATATACAATTAACAACTTAGCCTAACGAAACAGAGGAAACGTATGTCCCATGATATGTCGCTACGCTACTACTACAACCAAAGATATACAACTAAGAACTTAGCTTAACGAAACAGAGGAAATGTATGTCCCATGATATGTCACTACGCTACTACTACAACCAAAGATATACAACTAACAACTTAGCCTAATGAAACAGAGGAAACGTCTGTCCCATGATATGTCGCTACGCTACTACTTCAACCAAAGATATACAACTAACAACTTAGCCTAATAAACCGAGGAAACGTCCGTCCCATGATATGTCACTACGCTACTAATACAACCAAAGATATACAACTAACAACTTGGCCTAATGAAACAGAAGAAACGTTCGTCCCATGACATGTCACTACGCTACTACTACAACCAAAGATATACAACTAACAATTTAGACTAACGAAACAGAGGAAACGTCCGTCTCATGATATGTCACTACGCTACTACTACAACCAAAGATATACAACTAACATCTTAGCCTAACGAAACAGAGGAAACGTCTGTCCCATGATATGTCGCTACGCTACTGCTACAACCAAAGATATACAACTAACAACTTAGCCTAACGAAACAGAGGAAACGTCCGTCTCATGATATGTCGCTACGCTACTACTACAACCAAAGCTATACAAATAACAACTTAGCCTAACGAAACAGAGGAAACATCTGTCCCATGATATGTCACTACGCTACTACTACAACCAAAGATATACAACTAACAACTTAGCCTAACGAAACAGAGGAAACGTCCGTCTTATGATATGTCGCTACGCTACTACTACAACCAAAGCTATACAAATAACAACTTAGCCTAACGAAACAGAGGAAACGTCCGTCCCATGATATGTCGCTACGTTACTACTACAACCAAAGATATACAACTAACAACTTAGCCTAAGGAAACAGAGGAAACGTATGTCCCATGATATGTCACTACGCTAATACTACAACCAAAGATATACAACTAACAACTTAGCCTAACGAAACAGAGGAAACGTCCGTCCCATGATATGTCGCTACGTTACTACTACAACCAAAGATATACAACTAACAACTTAGCCTAAGGAAACAGAGGAAACGTATGTCCCATGATATGTCACTAAGCTACTACTACAACCAAAGATATACAACTAACAACTTAGCCTAATGAAACAGAGGAAACGTCTGTCCCATGATATGTCGCTACGCTACTACTTCAACCAAAGATATACAACTAACAACTTAGCCTAAGGAAACCGAGGAAACGTCCGTCCCATGATATGTCACTACGCTACTACTACAACCAAAGATATACAACTAACAACTTAGCCTAACGAAACAGAGGAAACGTCCGTCTCACGATATGTCACTACGCTACTACTACAACCAAAGATATACAACTAACAACTTGGCCTAATGAAACAGAAGAAACGTTCGTCCCATGACATGTCACTACGCTACTACTACAACCAAAGATATACAACTAACAATTTAGCCTAACGAAACAGAGGAAACGTCCGTCTCATGATATGTCACTACGCTACTACTACAACCAAAGATATACAACTAACAACTTAGCCTAACGAAACAGAGGAAACGTCTGTCCCATGATATGTCACTACGCTACTACTACAACCAAAGATATACAACTAACAACTTAGCCTAACGAAACAGAGGAAACGTCCGTCTCATGATATGTCGCTACGCTACTACTACAACCAAAGATATACAACTAACAACTTAGCCTAAGGAAACAGAGGAAACGTCCGTCCCATGATATGTCACTACGCTACTACTACAACCAAAGATATACAACTAACAACTTGGCCTAATGAAACAGAAGAAACGTTCGTCCCATGACATGTCACTACGCTACTACTACAACCAAAGATATACAACTAACAATTTAGCCTAACGAAACAGAGGAAACGTCCGTCTCATGATATGTCACTACGCTACTACTACAACCAAAGATATACAACTAACATCTTAGCCTAACGAAACAGAGGAAACGTCTGTCCCATGATATGTCGCTACGCTACTGCTACAACCAAAAATATACAACTAACAACTTAGCCTAACGAAACAGAGGAAACGTCCGTCTCATGATATGTCGCTACGCTACTACTACAACCAAAGCTATACAAATAACAACTTAGCCTAACGAAACAGAGGAAACATCTGTCCCATGATATGTCACTACGCTACTACTACAACCAAAGATATACAACTAACAACTTAGCCTATGGAAACAGAGGAAACGTCCGTCTCATGATATGTCACTACGCTTCTACTACAACCAAAGACAAACAACTAACAATTTAGCCTAACGAAACAGAGGAAACGTCTGTCCCATGATATGTCTCTACGCTACTACTTCAACCAAAGATACACAACTAACAACTTAGCCTAAGGAAACAGAGGAAACGTCCGTCCCATGATATGTCACTACGCTACTACTACAACCAAAGATATACAACTAACAACTTAGCCTAACGAAACAGAGGAAACGTCCGTCTCATGATATGTCACTACGCTACTACTACAACCAAAGATATACAACTAACAATTTAGCCTAACGAAACAGAGGAAACGTCCGTCTCATGATATGTCACTACGCTACTACTACAACCAAAGATATACAACTAACAACTTAGCCTATGGAAACAGAGGAAACATCCGTCTCGTGATATGTCACTACGCTACTACTACAACCAAAGATATACAACTAACAACTTAGCCTAACGAATCAGAGGAAACGTCCGTCTCATGATTTGTCACTACGCTACTACTACAACCAAAGATATACAACTAACAACTTAGCCTAACGAAACAGAGGAAACGTCCGTCTCATGATATGTCACTACGCTACTATTACAACCAAAGATATACAACTAACAACTTAGCCTAACGAAACAGAGGAAACGTCCGTCTCATGATTTGTCACTACGCTACTACTACAACCAAAGATATACAACTAACAACTTAGCGTAACGAAACAGAGGAAACGTCCGTCTAATGATATGTCACTACGCTACTACTACAACCAAAGATATACAACTAAAAACTTAGCGTAACGAAACAGAGGAAACATCCGTCTCATGATATGTCACTACGCTACTACTACAACCAAAGATATACAACTAACAATTTAGCCTAACGAAACAGAGGAAACGTCCGTCTCATGTTATGTCACTACGCTACTACTACAACCAAAGATATACAACTAACAACTTAGCCTAACGAAACAGAGGAAACGTCTGTCCCATGATATGTCGCTACGCTACTGCTACAACCAAAGATATACAACTAACAACTTAGCCTAACGAAACAGAGGAAACGTCCGTCTCATGATATGTCGCTACGCTACTACTACAACCAAAGATATACAACTAACAACTTAGCCTAACGAAACAGAGGAAACATCTGTCCCATGATATGTCACTACGCTACTACTACAACCAAAGATATACAACTAACAACTTAGCCTATGGAAACAGAGGAAACGTCCGTCTCATGATATGTCACTACGCTACTACTACAACCAAAGACAAACAACTAACAACTTAGCCTAACGAAACAGAGGAAACGTCCGTCTCGTGATATGTCACTACGCTACTACTACAACCAAAGATATACAACTAACAACTTAGCCTAACGAAACAGAGGAAACGTCCGTCTCATGATTTGTCACTACGCTACTACTACAACCAAAGATATACAACTAACAACTTAGCCTAACGAAACAGAGGAAACATCCGTCTCATGATATGTCACTACGCTACTACTACAACCAAAGATATACAACTAACAACTTTGCCTAACGAAACAGAGGAAACGTCCGTCTCATGATTTGTCACTACGCTACTACTACAATCAAAGATATACAACTAACAACTTAGCGTAACGAAACAGAGGAAACGTCCGTCTAATGATATGTCACTACGCTACTACTACAACCAAAGATATACAACTAACAATTTAGCCTAACGAAACAGAGGAAACGTCCGTCTCATGATATGTCACTACGCTACTACTACAACCAAAGATATACAACTAACAACTTAGCCTATGGAAACAGAGGAAACATCCGTCTCGTGATATGTCACTACGCTACTACTACAACCAAAGATATACAACTAACAACTTAGCCTAACGAATCAGAGGAAACGTCCGTCTCATGATTTGTCACTACGCTACTACTACAACCAAAGATATACAACTAACAACTTAGCCTAACGAAACAGAGGAAACGTCCGTCTCATGATATGTCACTACGCTACTATTACAACCAAAGATATACAACTAACAACTTAGCCTAACGAAACAGAGGAAACGTCCGTCTCATGATTTGTCACTACGCTACTACTACAACCAAAGATATACAACTAACAACTTAGCGTAACGAAACAGAGGAAACGTCCGTCTAATGATATGTCACTACGCTACTACTACAACCAAAGATATACAACTAAAAACTTAGCGTAACGAAACAGAGGAAACATCCGTCTCATGATATGTCACTACGCTACTACTACAACCAAAGATATACAACTAACAATTTAGCCTAACGAAACAGAGGAAACGTCCGTCTCATGTTATGTCACTACGCTACTACTACAACCAAAGATATACAACTAACAACTTAGCCTAACGAAACAGAGGAAACGTCTGTCCCATGATATGTCGCTACGCTACTGCTACAACCAAAGATATACAACTAACAACTTAGCCTAACGAAACAGAGGAAACGTCCGTCTCATGATATGTCGCTACGCTACTACTACAACCAAAGCTATACAAATAACAACTTAGTCTAACGAAACAGAGGAAACATCTGTCCCATGATATGTCACTACGCTACTACTACAACCAAAGATATACAACTAACAACTTAGCCTATGGAAACAGAGGAAACGTCCGTCTCATGATATGTCACTACGCTACTACTACAACCAAAGACAAACAACTAACAACTTAGCCTAACGAAACAGAGGAAACGTCCGTCTCGTGATATGTCACTACGCTACTACTACAACCAAAGATATACAACTAACAACTTAGCCTAACGAAACAGAGGAAACGTCCGTCTCATGATTTGTCACTACGCTACTACTACAACCAAAGATATACAACTAACAACTTAGCCTAACGAAACAGAGGAAACATCCGTCTCATGATATGTCACTACGCTCCTACTACAACCAAAGATATACAACTAACAACTTAGCCTAACGAAACAGAGGAAACGTCCGTCTCATGATTTGTCACTACGCTACTACTACAATCAAAGATATACAACTAACAACTTAGCGTAACGAAACAGAGGAAACGTCCGTCTAATGATATGTCACTACGCTACTACTACAACCAAAGATATACAACTAAAAACTTATCGTAACGAAACAGAGGAAACGTCCGTCTCATGATATGTCACTACGCTACTACTACAACCAAAGATATACAACTAACAATTTAGCCTAACGAAACAGAGGAAACGTCCGTCTCATGATATGTCACTACGCTACTACTACAACCAAAGATATACAACTAACAACTTAGCCTAACGAAACAGAGGAAACGTCCGTCTCATGATATGTCGCTACGCTACTACTACAACCAAAGCTATACAAATAACAACTTAGTCTAATGAAACAGAGGAAACATCTGTCCCATGATATGTCACTACGCTACTACTACAACCAAAGATATACAACTAACAACTTAGCCTAAGGAAACAGAGGAAACATCCGTCTCATGATATGTCACTACGTTACTACTACAACCAAAGATATACAACTAACAACTTAGCGTAACGAAACAGAGGAAACGTCCGTCCCATGATATGTCGCTACGTTACTACTACAACCAAAGATATACAACTAACAACTTAGCCTAGGGAAACAGAGGAAACGTATGTCCCATGATATGTCACTACGCTACTACTACAACCAAAGATATACAACTAACAACTTAGCCTAATGAAACAGAGGAAACGTCTGTCCCATGATATGTCGCTACGCTACTACTACAATCAAAGATATACAACTAACAACTTAGCCTAACGAAACAGAGGAAACGTCCGTCTCATGATATGTCACTACGCTACTACTACAACCAAAAATATACAACTAACAACTTAGCCTAACGAAACAGAGGAAACGTCTGTCCCATGATATGTCGCTACGCTACTGCTACAACCAAAGATATACAACTAACAACTTAGCCTAACGAAACAGAGGAAACGTCCGTCTCATGATATGTCGCTACGCTACTACTAGAACCAAAGCTATACAAATAACAACTTAGTCTAACGAAACAGAGGAAACATCTGTCCCATGATATGTCACTACGCTACTACTACAACCAAAGATATACAACTAACAACTTAGCCTAAGGAAACAGAGGAAACATCTGTCCCATGATATGTCACTACGCTACTACTACAACCAAAGATATACAACTAACAACTTAGCCTACCGAAACAGAGGAAACGTCCGTCTCATGATATGTCTCTACGCTACTACTACAACCAAAGATATACAACTAACAACTTAGCCTAACTTAACAGAGGAAACGTTCGTCTCATGATATGTCACTACGCTACTACTACAACCAAAGATATACAACTAACAACTTAGCCTAACTTAACAGAGGAAACGTTCGTCTCATGATATATCACTACGCTACTACTTCAACCAAAGATATACAACTAACAACTTAGCCTAAGGAAACAGAGGAAACGTCCGTCCCATGATATGTCACTACGCTACTACTACAACCAAAGATATAAACTAACAACTTGGCGTAAAGAAACAGAGGAAACGTTCGTCCCATGACATGTCACTACTCTACTACTACAGCCAAAGATATACAACTAACAACTTAGCCTACCGAAACAGAGGAAACGTCCGTCTCATGATATGTCACTACGCTACTACTACCACCAAAGATATACAACTAACAACTTAGCCTAACGAAACAGAGGAAACGTCCGTCTCATGATATGTCTCTACGCTACTACTACAACCAAAGATATACAACTAACAACTTAGCCTAAGGAAACAGAGGAAACGTCCGTCTCATGATATGTCTCTACGCTACTACTACAACCAAAGATATACAACTAACAACTTAGCCTAAGGAAACAGAGGAAACGTCCGTCTCATGATATGTCACTACGCTACTACTACCACCAAAGATATACAACTAACAACTTAGCCTAACGAAACAGAGGAAACGTCCGTCTCATGATATGTCTCTACGCTACTACTACAACCAAAGATATACAACTAACAATTTAGCCTAAGGAAACAGAGGAAACGTCCGTCTCATGATATGTCACTACGCTACTACTACCACCAAAGATATACAACTAACAACTTAGCCTAACGAAACAGAGGAAACGTCCGTCTCATGATATGTCTCTACGCTACTACTACAACCAAAGATATACAGCTAACAACTTAGCCTAACGAAACAGAGGAAACGTCCGTCTCATGATATGTCGCTACGCTACTACTACAACCAAAGATATACAACTAACAACTTAGCCTAACGAAACAGAGGAAACGTCCGTCTCATGATATGTCACTACGCTACTACTACAACCAAAGATATACAACTAACAACTTAGCCTAACGAAACAGAGGAAACGTCCGTCTCATGATATGTCACTACGCTACTACTACAACCAAAGATATACAACTAACAACTTAGCCAAACGAAACAGAGGAAACGTTTGCTGATATCAACCAAACTGTACCCAAGTCGAACTGCAAAATGTAGGAAAGCTGCAGATATCGGTTGGTGGGGGCAAATTATGGACCCACCCAAAATACTGTCTGAATCCGATTGAAAGTTGGAGCTACTAAGCTATGGATACTGTGGAAATATTGTGGTACGGGGTCTGTCACAATACCCCAAACATACGTCACTACGCTGCCTGTTACCAATATGCAATTATATGCTACTGTGTGTATTATCATAGAACACTCCATAACAAGTGATCGTTAATATACAGTTCAAGTTACCTGATTGGTAGATGAATGTCATGCTGGAGCCGTCGAGTCTCACCCGTCTCACTGTTCCATTGTCACTCCAGTACACAAAGCCATGAACTTCGTCCACTGTGACAGCTATCATGGCCCCTACAATCACATACAATAATAATAATAATGAACTTTATTTAGACACTGGTATCCAGAGTAAGACCCTGTTCAATGGTGTTTACAGAGTCTACAATAAAAACTGGCTGTAGTAACACAGTATATGTACACATACGTAAGATTTAGTGATGTAAACGTAAATTCAGTCTGAAAGAACCTTTAAATAGTATCGGCTAAAATAAAACATTATAGCTATAACTCTTGTATAATAATAAAAATGAGACTAGGTATTGATAAAATAGTGAGTTTATATAGTAAAATTTTAAACCTAATTAAGTTAAATTAGATTGATATGTACAATAAATAGTAATGAATAAATAATTATAAAATAATATACTAGTATAATAGTAACAACCGAAAAAATAACAATAATAAATACTATCAGACCCGGACAACTGTCCAGACCCGGACAACTGGCCATCTGGTGTATACTTGAGGAAATTCTTTAACACCAAGAACTAAGTTATGGAAATTAACATCACATCTTTTAATTGTAATGGATTTAAAGGTTTTATGCCCTTCTTAAAGGATGTGTTAATGGAATGTGATATACTGTGCCTACAAGAGCTTATGCTCACTAAACAAGATTGCCATATACTAAACACCTGTCACGAAGGTTATGTGGGTTATGGTGTTTCTCCTGTAGATGCATCTTGTGGTATTTTAACTGGTAGACCGTATGGTGGTGTAGGTTTTTTATGGAAACATTCCCTTGATCAATACATCACCATTCTTGACCAGTGCTATGATTGGCTATGCGGCATAAGAATTTGTTGGGGTAACAAGGAGTATTATCTACTAAACGTATATTTACCTTATGAATGCGAGGAAAACAGGGACAAGTTCAATGATTATATGTCCAAAATTGCTGTATATGTTAATAATATTAATAGCTCGTGCATCACTATTATTGGTGATTTTAACGCGGATATTTCCAAGAAATCAGTTTTTGGGAATATCTTACTTGATTTCTGCAAAGAATTTACTCTGGCTATATGTGATCAAGATACTCTCCCAATAGACACATATACATACGTTAGTTCTGCCTGGGGAACTACATCATGGCTAGACCATATCATATGTACCGCGGATGCGAAGGATTGCCTATCTAACATGTCCATACTTTATGATGTTATTTATTCTGATCACCACCCGATATCGTTCAGCATAGACAGTGATATTCTACCAGAATGCGTTAGTGGTAGTGGCAATACTAATGAGAGTAAGCAAGGCTTACAGTGGGACAGATTAAACCCACAAGATATTGATGCATATAGAGAATGCACGAACGTTGAATTGAGCAAACTGAATGTTCCACCGGGTGTTAGATGCAATGATCCCAATTGTCATAACTATAATCATCATGATGATCTCGATGACTTTTACAATTCTATCGTGATTACATTGAAGAGGTGTGGTCACACACTCCGGTCAAATCGCAAAGGTGCTTATAAGTATAATGTTGTACCAGGTTGGAACGAGCGAGTGAAAGAGCTTCATTGTGCAGCCCGTGATGCTTACTGTATATGGAAAGAGACTGGTAAACCTAGACAAGGTGACATTTTAATGTTATGAAATTATCCAGAATGAAATTCAAACAGGCGATCAGAAAATGTAAAAGGGAGAAAGAAACTATCATTGCTGATAACATTGCAGAACAGTTGTGTCAGAAAGACCACCGCAAATTCTGGAAAGAAATTAAGCACTGTACGAACAGTAAAGTAAAACTTCCGACAAACATTGATAATATACACGGTGACGTAAACATCGGGTCAATGTGGAAGCATCATTATGAACATTTATTTAATGATGTGGAGGATAGTCGATGTGATAAAGTTTGTTATGACTGTTCCACTGACAATACAGGAATGACTGTTGGTGCAGTTGAACTAATGGATATTATTAATGGACTCTCAAAAAATAAGTCACCAGGTCTGGACGGTATCAGTGCAGAACATATTAAGTTCGCTGATTATCAACTCGCTGTGCTTTTGTCTATCCTTGTGTCTTCGATTCTGGTGCATGGTTATTTACCAAAAGAAATGTCACAGTCTGTTATTGTACCAATTATTAAAGACAACAATAGACGAGTAAACGACAAAGGGAATTATAGGCCAATATGTCTATCGAATATATTTTCGAAGATAATAGACACTGTTCTTTTTAACAGAATGAAAATGTACTTGGAAACCACTCCTAATCAATTTGGCTTTAAGCCTAAACATGGAACGGAGTTATGCGTGTTTGCATTTAAGGAATTATTAAGGTTCTACACTGAACATGGTTCAGCTATGCACGTCGCATTTTTAGATGCATTAAAGGCGTTTGATCGTGTCAACCGAAATAAACTTATAACGAAACTAGAACAACGAAATGTACCGAACTATATCTTAAGAATACTCAGCAATGAATTCAATAATCAATGTGTATGCATACGATGGGGAAATACCTACTCGGACTTCTTCTCGGTAGGCAATGGTGTTAAGCAAGGTGGGAAGTTATCCCCTTTGCTTTTTAACATTTATATGGATAATCTGAGTATACAACTGCACAAAAAACAAATCGGTTGTAGTCTTGGTAACATGGTTGTTAATCACCTTATATACGCCGATGATCTACTTCTGTTTGCACCTTCTGCTAAAGGACTACAAACACTACTAGACATGTGTTACTCATATGGATGTGAGCACGATGTGCAATACAATGCGAGTAAATCCCTGGTCATGTACTTTGAATCTAGAAAGTCAAATCTGTCTAAAGAAATGACATTAGGAGGAAAGAAGTTAAACTTTGCCACCTCTTGTAAATATCTTGGACATGTCATTTCTAATAACTTGTCTGATGAGTCTGACATGCAAGCCAAAGTGAGACTTTTGTATGCCAAGAGTAACATGTTACGTCAAAAGTTTCACTTTTGTTCAACTGCTGTAAAAATAAGCTATTTACAGCGTATTTTGGTAATATCTATATGTGTGCGTTATGGGTGAACTTTAGAAAAGTTAATTTTCATCAATTCATTGTTGCATATAACAACTCTTTCAGGATATTGAACAATTTGCCCATGAGATGTAGCGCTAGCCACATGTTTGCTACAGCTAATGTCAGCTCGGGTAAATGTGTAATCAGAAAGGCTATTTTTAGCTTAATGAATAGGATTGACATGTCTTTGAATCCCATTATTTATAGCATTAAAACTAGCGACGTGTATTGTACTTCGAAACTGCGGCACCAGTGGGTCCGGGATTTATATAATTTTTAAACATATTGTTCTTATCTATGTATTTTTATATTATTTACATACTTTTATTGATGTATTTTTATATATGGACATCATGATTGTCTGAAATAAATACATTATTATTATTATTATTATTACTATCACATGCATATAGAATATAGTCCGGAAGGGTGTCACATATCATGAATTGGACATCATTTGTAATTCTCGGTTTTCTACATTAAACAATGGGTCCGATATAGACATTTTTAGTCATATTTGACCTTTGACCTTGGCATAACGCTTAGTCATGACCTTAGAAAGTTAATCTAATCTCATCCATTTGATTTTACCTCAGCAGAACAATGAAGATAGCCACTGAGATAAGACTCCTAGCTCATCTACATGCCAATTTTATCCTGTTTAGCAACCAGATATGGTTAAAAAAAGGTCAATTTTAACCCATTAACTTTACCTTTGGACCTAGATGTTCAACTTGAAAGGTCATGAAATCATGTTTATTTGATTGGGGATAAAAAACTAATTCTTTTTGTGTTCTGTTTTATAGGACCTTGAATCCAACATGAGCTTCATTTTCTTTGCTTGTAAACCATGTGCATATATATCCCTGTATAGAGTCACATAATTGTTATATTGGTCACAATTTGACCTTTGACCTTGGCATGACGCTTAGTTATGACCTTAAGTCTTCTGTTAATGACATCATGCACATCTGAAAGTGCATTATCAGATTCAGTATTAGTGAAAGTATAAAAAATATCAAAATGAGCCCTTTTTTACCCAGGCCTTATATTTGTGCCTTGTGCATGTGTGCGATGTCTTATTACTAGTTTATAGCAAGTTTGTGTTTGTGTGTGATGTCTTATTACTAGTTCATAGCAAGTGTGTGTTTGTGTGTGATGTCTTATTACTAGTTCATGGCAAGTTTGTGTTTGTGTGTGATGTCTTATTACTGTTCATGGCAGGTTTGTGTTTGTGTGTGATGTCTTATTACCAGTTCATAGCAAGTTTGTGTTTGTGTGTGATGTCTTATTACTAGTTCATAGCAAGTTTGTGTTTGTGTGTGATGTCTTACTACTAGTTCATAGCAAGTTTGTGTTTGTGTGTGATGTCTTATTACTAGTTCATAACAGGTTTGTGTTTGTGTGTGATGTCTTATTACTAGTTCATAGAAAGTTTGTGTTTGTGTGTGATGTCTTATTACTAGTTCATGGCAAGTTTGTGTTTGTGTGTGATGTCTTATTACTAGTTCATGGCAGGTTTGTGTTTGTGTGTGATGTCTTATTACTAGTTCATAGCAAGTTTGTGTTTGTGTGTGATGTCTTATTACTAGTTCATGGCAAGTTTGTGTTTGTGTTTGATGTCTTATTACTAGTTCATGGCAGGTTTGTGTTTGTGTGTGATGTCTTATTACTAGTTCATGGCAGGTTTGTGTTTGTGTGTGATGTCTTATTATTAGTTCATGGCAGGTTTGTGTTTGTGTGTGATGTCTTATTATTAGTTCATGGCAGGTTTGTGTTTGTGTGTGATGTCTTATTACTAGTTCATGGCAGGTTTGTGTTTGTGTGTGATGTCTTATTACTAGTTCATAGCAAGTTTGTGTTTGTGTGTGATGTCTTATTACTAGTTCATGGCAAGTTTGTGTTTGTGTTTGATGTCTTATTACTAGTTCATGGCAGGTTTGTGTTTGTGTTTGATGTCTTATTACTAGTTCATGGCAGGTTTGTGTTTGTGTGTGATGTCTTATTACTAGTTCATGGCAGGTTTGTGTTTGTGTGTGATGTCTTATTACTAGTTCATAGCAAGTTTGTGTTTGTGTGTGATGTCTTATTATTAGTTCATGGCAGGTTTGTGTTTGTGTGTGATGACTTATTACTAGTTCATGGCAGGTTTGTGTTTGTGTGTGATGTCTTATTACGAGTTCATGGCAGGTTTGTGTTTGTATATAGAGGTGTCTATGGCACATTACTTCCTATATCAGAAGCTCTCATAAACAAAATTGGTATAGAATTCTCCACTTAATGAGTATACAATTATACATATTTCATGTTTTGTTCTTACTATTTAGTGGCTTCATTCTTACAATGTCAGTGGAATATACCCACTTGCAGAACTACCTTGTGATGGGAGATGCAGAGTTTTTGTTAAGAGCCGGGACTTGGGTAATTTACCCGGCTTTGGCGATCCATGTACCCGGCTATCGAGAACGCAGCCTAGAATATTCAGGAGATGGGAGCACCGTAGAGCTCTCGTTCTACTGCCTGGAAGATAACACTGGTTCACACTGTACGACACTGATCCTGGTTTACTCTGACTCCGGGTAGAGACAATGATTGGTTTTCAGGCTAACAATCAAATTAAAAGTTAAATAAGAATCAACTGCTATAAGTTTATGCTTCGCATTGGAAACTTTGGTTATATTGACACAAGTGATAAATAGAAAAGTTAAATCCTAATTAATTTTTGGATTACGAATCTCGATAACGACACTGACTGGCTGTTTTCCTTTTGCTGAAAGCGAGTCATGCAATAATTGAATGCAATTAAAACCATATTATGTAATCAAATTAGTATATGTTAATATCAATTAATACACTATGCCAATAGGTTCCTATTCACATTTGTCAAAATATAGTTTCCGAAATGGGCAAAGCGTAACGCAAGTCACAGTGGAAATGTGTGCTACGAGTTATTCATCATAAGTGAAACTAAGATATGATATTCAGGCTTTACAACACCTGCATGTCATGCACTATTACTCTACCTGAGGAAAATATGCCTCGACGAACATTTCAGTGGTGTAAAACTGAGTTGTACTGTAAGTTATCCAACAGTCTATTTAGTGTTTATTATCATTTATATATTTATATGCGATGTTTGCACGTTCCATGTTTACAGGAACCTTTTAATTAAAGTCGTTCTCTTTTATCGCTCGTAACTAGTTTGGAAGCAATTATAGCCTAACTGACAATTCTGACCCAATATATGCCCCAAGCAACTGGGTTTTCTGGCATTACTCTTCTTTTTTGTGATACTATAGCTCAAGGAACGTTTGAGATTAATAATAAATATGTTACACTAAATGACATGTTAACAATTGATCAACAGCTAAATATTTATTGTTTATTTCACATTTCTCCAAACTTAATATTGTAGCATTCCGAACTAGAAAACAAGAAACTATTTAATTTATGATATTATCACCTTAACGCATCATAATATAGTTGAATATTACCAGCATGTTCTATTGAACGCAAACACATGTGGACGTTGCAGCGGTCAATTTTGGCATTTCTGAACCGGTGTCATGAAATATAGACCCGGTGATATCTGGACCTCCGGGTCCAAATATCATCATCATATATGGATGGACACGTGATATAATAAAAGTACCCGCCCTATGATAAAAGAACCCACCCTATGATAAAAGTACCCACCCTACGATAAAAGTACCCCCTATGATAAAAGTACCCGCCCTATGATAAAAGTACCCGCCCTATATTAAAAGTACCCACCCTATGATAAAAGTACTCACCCTATGATAAAAGTACCCGCCCTACGATAAAAGTACCTGCCCTATAATAAAAGTACGCGCCCTCCCAAATGTCAAGTAACATGTACAATGTCAGGGATTTCATAGCCAAATAGGATTTCATTGTAGGCTGCTTTTTTAGCTATAGTTTTGGATTTTTTTAACATGTTAACATTTTTTGTATACATCGAGCGACATATTTGTAGAGAGCAAAATTATCTTTACGATAATATAGACAAATATTAAATTCGCAGCTGGAACTCCACGTACAGTCTTTTGAAATAATGAGCCCCCAAGTTCTCCACGCCCCGGACGAATTTCGAAAATGTCTAAATATACGAACCATCTCAATGGGCCTACTAGATTATATATGCAAAATTTCAGCCCAATACACGCAAAACTGATGGAGACATGGGTGTATATATATATATATATATATATATATACTTATACAAACAGAGAACGACCTGTTTTATAATATAGAAACCACTAGGGGTGAAACTGGACCAAATCAGGGTTCAGCTGTAACGGGTTTCTCCAAATCAAAGTTATTTTATTTTTGTCCCATACGTAACTCCACAACTATGGGCGTTATGTATCAGACAACGGATTGCCAATAATTGTCAGTCATAGTTTACAAAAACAGCACTGGATCACAATAATTTATAAATTTATTTGACATTCCTATACCACAGTGCAACACATAAATATAATTACATTTTGCCAGCTCTGGTCATATTAATTAAGATAGCATTATATATGCATGTCTATGTAGTGGATTATACGCATGTCTATGTTGTGGACTATATGCATGTCTATGTTGTGGACTATATGCATATCTACGTGGTGGACTGCACACGTCTATGTTGTGGACTATATGCATGTCTATGTTGTGGACTATATGAATGTCTATGTGGTGGACTATACATATGTATATGTGGTGGACTATACACATGTCTATGTTGTGGACTACATGCATGTCTATGTGGTGGACTATATGCATGTATATGTGGTGGACTATACGCATGTCTATGTGGTGGACTGCACACGTCTATATTGTGGACTATATGCATGTCTATGTTGTGGACTATATGCATGTCTGTGTGGTGGACAGCACACATGTCTATGTGGTGGACTATGTGTATGTCTATGTGGTGGACTGCACACGTCTATGTTGTGGAATATATGCATGTCTACGTTTTGAACTATATGCATGTGTACGTTGTGGACTATATGCATGTCTATGTGGTGGACTATACGCATGTCTATGTGGTGGAATGCACACATGTCTGTGTGGTGGACTATATGCATGTCTATGTTGTGGACTATATGCATGTCTATGTGGTGGACTATACGCATGTCTATGTGGTGGACTGCACACATGTCTATGTGGTGGACTATACACATGTCTATGTGTCGGACTATACACAAGTCTATGTTGTGGACTACATACATGTCTATGTGGTGGAATATATGCATGTCTATGTGGTGGACTACACGCATGTCTATGTGGTGGAATGCACACGTCTATGTTGTGGACTATATGCATGTCTATGTTGTGGACTATATGCATGTCTATGAGGAGGACTATACACATGTCTATGTGGTGGACTATACACATACCTATGTTGTGGACTATATGCATGTCTATGTTGTACATTATATGCATGTCTATGTGGTGGACTATACGCATGTATATGTGGTGGATTATACGCATGTCTATGTTCTGGAATATATGCTTGTCTGTGTGGTGGACTATACACATGTCTATGTGGTGGATTATACGCATGTCTATGTTCTGGAATATATGTTTGTCTATGTGGTGGACTATACGTATGTCTATGTGCTGGACTATACACATGTCAATGTTTTGGACTATACACATGTCTATGTGGTGGACTATGCACATGTCTATGTGGTGGACTATATGCATGTCTATGTTGTGGATTATATGCATGTCTATGTGGTGGACTATACGCATGTCTATGTGGTGGACTATACACATGTCTACGTTTTGGACTATACACATATCTATGTGGAGGATTATATGCATGTCTATGTTGTGGACTATACACATGTCTATGTGGTGGACTATACGCATGTCAATGTGCTGGACTATACTCATGTCTATGTTTTGGACTATATGCATGTCTATGTTGTGGACTATACACATGTCTATGTGGTGGACTATACGCATCTCAATGTGCTGGACTATACTCATGTCTATGTTTTGGCCTATACACATGTATATGTGGTGGACTATACACATGTCTATGTTTTGGACTATACACATGTCTATGTGGTGGACTATACGCATGTCTATGTTTTGGACTATACACATGTCTATGTGGTGGACTATACACATGTCTATGTGGTGGACTATGCACATGTCTATGTTTTGGACTATACACATGTCTATGTGGTGGACTATACGCATGTCTATGTGCTGGACTATACGCATGTCTATGTGGTGGACTATATGCATGTCTATGTGGTGGACTATACGCATGTCTGTGTTTTGGACTATACTCATGGCTATGTGGTGGACTATATGCATGTCTATGTTGTGGACTATGCACATGTCTATGTTGTGGACTATACGCATGTCTATGTTGTGGACTGTACACATGTCTATGTGGTGGACTATACGCATGTCTATGTGGTGGACTTTACGCATGTCTATGTGGTGGACTATACGCATGTCTATGTGGTGGACTATATGCATGTCTATGTGGTGGAATATACGCATGTATGTGTGCTGGACTATACGCATGTCTATGTTTTGGACTATACACATTTCTATTTGGTGGACTATACACATGTCTATGTGGTGGACTATACACATGTCTATGTGGTGGACTATACACATGTCTATGTTTTGGACTATACACATGTCTATGTGGTGGACTATACGCATGTCTATGTGGTGGACTATACTCATGTCTATGTTTTGGCCTATACACATGTATATGGGGTGGACTATACACATGTCTATGTTTTGGACTATACACATGTCTATGTGGTGGACTATACACATGTCTATGTTTTGGACTATACACATGTCTATGTGGTGGACTATACACATGTCTATGTTTTGGACTATACACATGTCTATGTTTTGAACTATACACATGTCTAAGTGGCGGATTAGATGCATGTCTATGTTGTCGACTATACACATGTCTATGTGGTGGACTATATGCATGTCTATGTGGTGGATTATACGCATGTCTATGTTTTGGACTATACACATGTCTATGTGGTGGACTATACACATGTCTATGTGGTGGACTATACGCATGTCTATGTTTTGGACCATACACATGTCTATGTTTAGAACTATACACATGTCTAAGTGGCGGATTATATGCATGTCTATGTTGTCGACTATACACATGTCTATGTGGTGGACTATATGCATGTCTATGTGGTGGATTATACGCATGTCTATGTTTTGGACTATACACATGTCTATGTGGTGGACTATACACATGTCTATGTGGTGGACTATACACATGTCTATGTTTTGGACTATACACATGTCTATGTGGTGGACTATACGCATGTCTATGTTGTGGACTATATGCATGTCTATGTGCTGGACTATACGCATGTATATGTGGTGGACTATATGCATGTCTATGTGGTGGACTATACGCATGTCTGTGTTTTGGACTATACGCATGTCTATGTGGTGGACTATATGCATGTCTATGTTGTGGACTATGCACATGTCTATATTGTGGACTATATGCATATCAAGGTTTTGGACTATACGCATGTCTATGTTGTGGACTGTACACATGTCTATGTGGTGGACTATACGCATGTCTATGTGGTGGCCTTTACGCATGTCTATGTGGTGGACTATACGCATGTCTATGTGGTGGACTATATGCATGTCTATGTGGTGGACTATACGCATGTCTGTGTGCTGGACTATACGCATGTCTATGTTTTGGACTATACACATTTCTATTTGGTGGACTATATGCATGTCTATGTTGTGGACTATACACATGTCTATGTGGTGGACTATACGCATGTCTATGTTTTGGGCTATACACATGTCTATGTTTTGGACTATACACATGTCTATGTGGTGGACTATACACATGTCTATGTGGTGGACTATACACATGTCTATGTTTTGGACTATACACATGTCTATGTGGTGGACTATACGCATGTCTATGTGCTGGAATATACGCATGTCTATGTGGTGGACTATATGCATGTCTATGTGGTGGGCAAATCGCATGTCTATGTGGTGGACTATACACATGTCTATGTGGTGGACTATACACATGTCTATGTTTTGGACTATTCACATGTATATGTGGTGGACTATACGCATGTCTATGTTTTGGACTATACACATGTCTATGTTTTGGACTATACACATGTCTATGTGGTGGACTATATGCATGTCTATGTTTTCGACTATACGCATGTCTATGTGGTGGACTATATGCATGTCTATGTGGTGGATTATACGCATGTCTATGTTTTGGACTATACACATATCTATGTGGTGGACTATACACATGTCTATGTGGTGGACTATACACATGTCTATGTTTTGGACTATACACATGTCTATGTGGTGGACTATACGCATGTCTATGTGCTGGACTATACGCATGTCTATGTGGTGGACTATATGCATGTCTATGTGGTGGGCAATACGCATAGCTATGTGGTGGACTATACTCATGTCTATGTGGTGGGCTATACGTACGTTTATGTGGTGGACTATATGCATGTCTATGTTGTGGACTATACGCATGTCTATGTTTTGGACTATACGCAAGTAGATAGTATGCTCTGTACGGTCTCAAAACTCTACTTATAAAAAAGAATTTAATGACCACTAAACGATCGGGCACACTGCTGACGTAAGCAATAATGCGAGACTAGTCCTATGTATAAAAAAAGATCAAAGGCTTTTTGTTTGACACTAATGAGTTTCGGAAACGTACTTATAAAAAACGTGATTGATGAGCGATGTAATTTGATACTAATTGGATGATTGACAGTACCCCTACACTAGAGATGCCACCTATCGGTGAGTGCAGAGAGTATTTTAGTCCTAGCGATCAACGCCGTACCTAGAGCGTGCTGACGTAAGCAATACGCTAACCACGCTAAAGTATATAAGTTTAGTTTCGTACTTTATAACCACGCTAAAGTATATAAGTTTAGTTTCGTACTTTCGTTTTTGATCGACCACCTATAACCGGGGTAAACCTTAGGAGTGGAGTCGTGTGCTGACGTAAGCAATACGCTAACCACGCTAAAACCATTGTATACTAAAACCATTGTATAAACGTTGACATGCCCCCGTATGTGAATGACGCATGTTGACAGCAAGAGCGACGACCGCTGCTGCTGCAGCGATAAGGCACCGCCGCCGGCTGCTGCTGCTCTAGTGGCATTTGACCCCTGGATGACAGCATAGCTGGCTATCGGTAAACAACGTTGTTCTGGTGGACGGATTAAAACGAAACCGCTGCGTTTAAATACATCTAGTCGTGGGATTACAATGGCAATCAAATGCATAAATACACTAGCATTCAGTAGGGTGTTTATGCATTGGAAATAGACGCGTGAAAACGTGAGTAGTGACTGAATATTTATTGTGGATGATAGACGGCGGGCGCTGAATATTGATAGGCGGCGCCAACGAGGTGCTCCGGTGGGGAACCGAAGCCTTCCCGGCGATATAGTTCAGGATGCGTGATTGTTCTCCATAGTCCATTGGGCTGTATGATTAGAAACACCCGTGCCAGATCGGCTATGTCGTCATCGTCAGAGCTGTCAGTCGACGTGACATTGCACGTAGGAGGTGGCGAAGGTGTGCGGACGGACGGCGTGACCACGCAGGTCGGCTGGGTCGACGTCGTCGTCACGTCGGGCAGTTCGATCGGTCTACGAGCCGACGATTCGCCGCTGCTTGTAGCCAGTTGGATATGTCTATGAAATAATAAACAATGAAATAAAATGAAATGTTTAAACGATGAATGAGACAATAAACGGTAGTACAATGAACGATATGTACGCGCTTATAAATAAAATGCATGCATGTTTAAACTGTAAAATACATGCAATTTAATGCGTACTACTGTAGTAAAACGTGCATTTAAATAAAATGCATGCATGTTTAAACGGTATGTTACAACAACTGTAGTAAAAACGTGCATTTAAATAAAATGCATGCATGTATGCATGCATGTTTAAACGGTAAAATACATGCAATTTAATGCGTACTACTGTAGTAAAAACGTGCATTTAAATACAACAATAAAAACGTGCATTTAAATAAAATGCATGCATGTTTAAAATAAAATACATGCTATTGCGTATAGTAAGCACTGTTTAAATAAAATGCGTTACAACAATAAAAACGAGCATTTAAATAAAATGCATGCATGTTTAAAATACATGCTATTGCGTATAGTAAGCACTGTTTAAATAAAATGTATGCTGTCTTACCGTGGTGTTGCCATGTTAGATGGAGCGATGTATGTGGAGACGTCGTGCGCGCGTGTTTGTAAAAGTGTGTATGAAATGTGCGCGTCGTCAAACAGCGGCGGTGGCGGCGCATGACACTACGGCTTATTTTGATTGACATGTGAACGGAGAACAAAGGATTTTTACAAACGATAAACGAAACGTTAAAAGCACGAAATGAAACGTTGTATACGATCACTGGGGGGTCAGGAAACACGAGATGCATAGATATTAGAGAAATTCGCTGTAAAAGTCACATTTGACAATGAATGCACTGACGTGAACGCTAACTTTTTTCCTAAAACAAATTCCTCGGTAGACTAGGCGGAATGCGTTAAGCGCACATGTGTGACATCTGTTGCGCGTGACTTAACGAGTTGGAATGTGAACGGAGAATAATGGATTTTTTACGAGCGCCTCCGAACCGCCGCCACGACGCCGACGACGCCGTAGAACCGCCTCCACGCGATATAGTTTGTCTTTCGGAACGACTACGCGTTGTAGTTCCGGTTCGTAGAAGGTACCCTCTATCGGCGTTTCGGCGTCGTCCTTCAGGCGATAAACGGGCGGTTCGGACGGATGCACCTCTACGACGGTGAACAGCTCCTCGCTCCAGTTAGCCATGTATCCTTTTTTGAAATGACCCCTCGTCTTGCTGATACGTACGCTATCTCCCACGCGTAGTTTCGGTTTTCGTCGTCGATCGACGTCGCCGACACCCCCGTACAGTCGTTGCCATACGGCCTCCTGATTCGTCGCGTCGACACTCGCCGGCGTCCTACCGATGCTTCGGTGGTAGGCGTTGTTGTACGATCGCACGAAATCCGGTAACGCCTCTACGTAGCGCAGCGTTTCGTGTTTCGTAAAATAGCGCCACATACGCGTCTTCAAAGTTCGATTAAACCGTTCCACGACGCTCGCTTTGGTCTCCTCGTTATGCGTCACGAAATGATGAACGCCGCGACTCTTTAGCAACGTTTGCAGGGGTCGGTTCAAAAACTCACTCCCCTTATCGGTCTGCAGCGTGTGCGGCGTCTCGTCGTCGTCGTTCAGCAGGCGCTCGAAGGCCGCGACGAGCGACGCGCCGGACTTATTCTTCAACGGAACGCACCACGCCCGCTTCGAAAACACATCGATCACCGTCAATAGGAATGTTATACCGTCGTTGTGCGTTTTCAGTCTAGTCAAGTCGACCAGATCGGCTTGCCACTGCTGGTTTCGACCGCCCACGATGACGCGACGTCGTTTGAAATGACGTCTAACCGGTTTGTGTAGGGTATAGGCGTCCTGCGAAGCTAGCCACCTCTCGACGGCCGGACGTCGGTGCTTCGACGCCCGGTGCAACGCGTCGACGCCTCCGTAACTCCCCACCCGTTTCGGATCGAAGTACGCGTTATTCAGCTCGTCGTCGTCGACGTCGACGTTTCGTTGCTGTCGAGGCTTTCGTTTTGGACGACGACGACTCCACCCGGACACCATGACGACGACGACGACGACGACGACGATGATGATACGATGATATAGATTGCGATAAGCACGATGGTGAAGCCGACGACGACGACGATGATGATCGCGCGTCGTGACGTCATCACGACAACGTATCCCACGCCGTGACGCCCAACGAAGAGGATCGTTGTCTGCGTTTAGGTTCGCCTCGCATCCGACGACGTCTCCGCTCCGACGGCGTTGCTGATGAACTAGACGTCGTCGGCATCATCATCGCCTCTTCTAGTAGGTGCTTCTGTCGTCGCTCTATGTACGATCGATAGCGCGGGTTGCCTACGAATTCCATAGGGATATTCATATCCTTCATGTGCAATCGGAACTCCCGCCATCCTACGGGCGCCGTCGTCTTCGATCTCGTTCGCATGAGATCGTTTACTAGATCGACCATATTACTTCCCGCGATCGTTTTATCGTCGTACACGAATTCACCGCGTTCGTTCCATCGAGACAACGGATCGACTTTCATTTGTTCGATAAGCAGTCTCGTCTTCTCTTTCAACGTTTTCGGCATACTGGCTACGATTTCGCGCTCTATCACCTCCGACGATGGTGGCGCCACCGCCGCCGCCGCTGGCGCCACCGGTACCGCGGGTGTCTCGCCGCTGTTCACCACCGACACGCGTACCGGTTGCGCCGCTCGAGCCGCCTCTATCGTATTGTACCGACTCAGCAGTTGATTGTACGACGCTACCTTTTCTCGTTCCGATAAATCCGAACGTTCTAGAATGTCCTTCATGTCGCTGTCAAGGCTACTCAGCACACGTGATCGAGGCGTGCTCGACGACTGATCGACACGTGGCAGAAGGCTTTCCACCAATCGTGGATCGACCAACGCCATCTTCTTCGCGTACTGCATCAATCACCCGCTGCCGCCGGCGACGCCGAACACCTGTCTGAGCAGCGGCAGGATAACGGTACTCGCTAACGGCGCTAGCAGGGCCGTCAGAAAACCACCCGCACCCTTTTGCAAGATGACACGCTTCTGCTTACGCGTGACGTGTTTGTCGACGAGTTTACGCAGGTGATCCCGGTATTTCGACAATACGCGTTTCTGTTTCGGCGACAACTTCACGTTCCCTTTCAGAATGTTGTACGCGCAATCGCACATACTACAAATGAGACCGGTGTCCGCGTGGGCGAGTAGGGCTTTTCGCAGAGCGATGTTCCGCCTATGTCTCTCCAACAGCTGCAGGGCGACGATGTGTCTCTTTATTTGATTCGTCGGTCCCGCCACCTTCGGCCGTCTCTTCGCTCCCGTCACGCGCGCCTTCATAGCGACTAATAAACGGACGCGTCGTCGTCCCTCTCTTCTTATAGTCCGCCGACGCCACCACCACCGCCGCCACCCTTCCGTACGTACACGTACTGAAGGCGATCGTCCGGAAATATGCACGTACGCAGACGCATGTCCTCTTCCGTTTCCTGTTTCAGATCCACGAATAGATAGCCGTACGCCGACGACGTCGCGTCTTTGAAAGCCTCTATCATGTAGTTGACCTTTCCCGGGTACATCTGTTTCGCTAGGTGACCTACTTGACCGGCGTCTCGAGGGCTCTTGAATAGCACTATGTATTGAGCGTTCAGGCTGATTGTACGGTTTTCTTTCCCTTTCGGAAACATGTTCTGTCGTAATTGTACGACCGACGTATTACAATGATGACTTTTTTTAGTAAATAGTACCGTCACCCGGCTATCGGTCTCCTCCATGAGGTCGTCGAGTACTAGAAGCGTTCTCGCTTTACCGTCTAAACGTTTCGGATCCGGCAGATCGTCTACGAACTCTATTTTCGAAGACATAGACGCGTAGCCGCTCTGCCACTGTCCGTAACACCACAGGATTTTCTCCGGCGGCGGATCGATCATAGTGTCGTAATGTATCAAACGCTCGACGAACGTCGTCTTACCGCATCCCGTAGGACCGGCTACTATACACGTAAAAGGATGCTTGAACGACGGTCCGTTCATTTTTGACGACTGAACGACGAACACTTTTTTACGCGTCTTTATAACCATCGCGCAACTTCATCAACAGTTTACCGAGCATGTTCTTCCCCACATCGCCCGCGATTCCGCTACCCCAGAAACCCTCCTTACTCGCTACCCATTCCACCAATTCGGCGTCCCCGGTCGCCAACAGTGCAGCCTTCAAATCGCTCGATCCATCAAACTTCCTCCTCAACAACATCTTCATACATCTCACCCTAACGTCGGTCCATTTGACTTCCATTCTCTTTTTTTAAATGTCGTAACCGCGTCGTTTCGCTGCATAAGAGCTTCGCGAACTTTTGATTGTTTCGGCACATTCCACGTAGAATATCGCTTTCCTATACTGATAGGCGTGCTCGACGGATCGAAAGCCCCGACCGAACGCCGACACGCGACACATATACATATTCGACAAGAACGACCGCGATCCACCAAACCTTATAGGCGACGACATCGTACCGACTACCGATCACCCGCTACCGCCATCGCTTATATACCATCGCTAGACACTAAAAAGTTGCGACTAGGGTTCAAACCCGGAACCTATCGATCCCTAGGCGAACACTCTCCTAAGACCGTCGCCAACGATTATGCAGGGTTTTACCCCGGTTATATATCACCGCTAGGTGGTATTTCACATAAAACGAATCTACAAACGCATTATTGCTTACGTCAGCAGGTACGACGTTGAGGACTACGTTAAAAGTACGAAACTAAACGTTGCATGGTTTTAGCGTGGTTAGCGTATTGCTTACGTCAGCACGCTCTAGGTACGGCGTTGATCGCTAGGACTAAAATACTCTCTGCACTCACCGCTAGGTGGCATCTCTAGTGTAGGGGTACTGTCAATCATCCAATTAGTATCAAATTACATCGCTCATCAATCACGTTTTTTATAAGTAGGTTTCCGAAACTCATTAGTGTCAAACAAAAAGCCTTTGATCTTTTTTATACATAGGACTAGTCTCGCATTATTGCTTACGTCAGCAGTGTGCCCGATCGTTTAGTGGTCATTAAAATCTTTTTTATAAGTAGGGTTTTGAGATCGTACAGAGCATACTATCTACTTACGCATTTCTATGTGGTGGACTATATGCATGTCTATGTTGTGGACTATACACATGTCTATGTGGTGGACTATATGCATATCAAGGTTTTGGACTATACGCATGTCTATGTTGTGGACTATACACATGTCTATGTGGTGGACTATACGCATGTCTATGTGGTGGACTATACGCATGTCTATGTGGTGGACTATACGCATGTCTATGTGGTGGACTATATGCATGTCTATGTGGTGGACTATACGCATGTCTGTGTGCTGGACTATACGCATGTCTATGTTTTGGATTATACACATGTCTATTTGGTGGACTATATGCATGTCTATGTTGTGGAC
Source organism: Paraescarpia echinospica (assembly GCA_020002185.1). Lineage (NCBI taxonomy): Eukaryota > Metazoa > Annelida > Polychaeta > Sabellida > Siboglinidae > Paraescarpia > Paraescarpia echinospica. Next base: position 16,512 of record JAHLWY010000762.1, on the reverse strand, counting down.
TATACACATGTCTATGTGGTGGACTATACGCATGTCTATGTTTTGGACTATACACATGTCTATGTGGTGGATTATATGCATGTCTATGTTGTGGACTATACACATGTCTATGTGGTGGACTATATGCATGTCTATGTGGTGGACTATACGCATGTCTATGTTTTGGACTATAAACATGTCTATGTGGTGGACTATACACATGTCTATGTGGTGGACTATACACATATCTATGTTGTGGACTATACCCATGTCTATGTGCTGGACTATACGCATGTCTATGTGGTGGACTATATGCATGTCTATGTGGTGGGCAATACGCATGTCTATTTGGTGGACTATACACATGTCTATGTGGTGGACTATACGCATGTCTATGTTTTTGACTATACGCATGTCTATGTGGTGGACTATATGCATGTCTATGTTGTGGACTATACACATGTCTATGTGGTGGACTATATGCATATCAAGGTTTTGGACTATACACATGTCTATGTTGTGGACTATACGCATGTCTATGTGGTGGACTATACGCATGTCTATGTGGTGGACTATATGCATGTATATGTGGTGGACTATACGCATGTCTGTGTGCTGGACTATACGCATGTCTATGTTTTGGACTATACACATGTCTATTTGGTGGACTATATGCATGTCTATGTTGTGGACTATACACATGTCTATGTGGTGAACTATACGCATGTCTATGTTTTGGACTATACACATGTCTATGTGGTGGACTATACACATGTATATGTGGTGGACTATACGCATGTCTACGTTTTGGACTATACACATATCTATGTGGTGGACTATATGCATGTCTATGTTGTGGACAATACACATGTCTATGTGGTGGACTATACGCATGTCAACGTGCTGGACTATACTCATGTCTATGTTTTGGACTATACACATGTCTATGTGGTGGACTATACACATGTCCATGTGGTGGACTATACACATGTCTATGTTTTGGACTATACACATGTCTATGTGGTGGACTATACGCGTGTGTATGTGGTGGACTATACACATGTCTATGTTTTGGACTATACACATGTCTATGTGGTGGACTATATGCATGTCTATGTTGTGGATAATACACATGTCTATGTGGTGGACTATATGCATGTCTATGTGGTGGACTATACGCATGTCTATGTTTTGGACTATACGCATGTCTATGTGGTGGACTATGTGCATGTCTATGTTGTGGACTATACACATGTATATGTGCTGGACTATATACATGTCTATGTTTTGGACTATACACATGTCTATGTGGTGGACTATACACATGTCTATGTGGTGGACTATACGCATGTCTATGTTTTGGACTATACAGATGTATATGTGGTGGACTATATGCATGTCTATGTTGTGGACTATACACATGACTATGTGGTGGACTATGCGCATGTCTATGATTTGGACTATACACATGTCTATGTGGTGGACTATACACATGTCTATGTGGTGGACTATACACATGTCTATTTAACAAGATGTTTAAGAAGATTGCCACACAGTGAATTAACTCTAGGTAGCAGGTGGACAAGGAAGCCCTTTGGCTTATCGAGAGTCCGACCCTTTTATCTATGTGTATCCAGCCCGTCTGAGGTATGTGTCGATTTTATTTTTAAACATATTCACGCAACTAGCACCCACACAATCAGAAGATAATCTGTTCCATTCATTTACAGTCCTTTGTGAGAATGAGAACTTTCTTATATTTAATCTACACTGCTACTTTGCTAATGTAAGTTCATGTCCTCTAGTCCTTCTATCTTTCTTAACTGAGAAAAAATATTTCTATCAACATTTTCATAACTCTTCAATTTTTAAACACGTCTATCTGATCTCCTCTCAACCTCCTGGTCTCTAGTGTTGTTAAACCGCATTTTTTTAGGCGTATTTCGTAACTAAGATCCCTCAGTTTTGGTATAATTTTAGTTGCTCGCTTCTGCACTCTTTCTAGCATATCTATGTCCTTCCTGCGATATGGCCTCCACGCTTGAATACAATATTCTAAATGAGACCTAACTATTGTGTTGTACAGCGGTATTATTAGCTCTTTTTCCTTATACGTTATGTTTCGCCTAATTAATCCAAGGATTTGATTTCCCTTTCAAGCTGCAATTCCGCACTGCTCTGAAACCTTCATATCAGCACTAATGGTTAACCCTAAGTCCTTTTCTTTTTCAGTAGTACTTAGTACAGTACCCCCATTGTATATTCTACCTTTTCGTTCCCATGTCCTGTGTGGAGGCATTTACATTTCCCAAAATTGAACAGCATTTGCCACTTTTCAGACCATTTGATCAACCTGTCAAGATCATCTTGTAAATGCTGTCTATCTACATCACTTTTAATCCTTCTAAACACCTTTGTATCATCCGCAAATTTCAACACCTTGCTTGTTATTTCATCATCCAAATCGTTGATATATATTAAGAATAATAGAGGTCCTAATACTGATCCCTGTGGTACCCCACTCAATACCGATTTCCAGTTTGAAGCCTCCCCATCCACTACTGTCTTCTGTCAATCAGCCATTGTTCTATCCAGTTTACTATACCATTTCCTATGCCATGGGCCTTTAGTTTAAGCAGTAATCTTTGATGTGGTACTTTGTCGAAAGCTTTTTGAAAATCTAAGTAGACGATATCTATGGGTGATTCCTCATCTACCCACTTAGTGATGTCTTCCAAAAAACATAACATATTTGTTAAGCATCCATGCTTCTTTCCATTCTAAAGGAACCACTCCCTCTTCTAATGACAAGTTGAAAACTGTTGCAAGCGGTATGCTAATTTGTTCTACAATTTCCAAAAGTTGTTTGGGTGGAATACCATCCACTCCAGGTGATTTATTATCCTTCATAGCCCTTATTTTCTTAGCTACCATTTCTGGGGTTACAATTAATTGTCCTAAATAGTCTGAATCTGCCCCCTTGAACTTAGCCTCTGGTACTGGCAGTGAACTAATATCTTCCCTGGTAAACACTGAAATAAAGTACTCATTCAGGTCTTCTGCCATTAAGAATCCCTCTGATATTATATTTCCAGCACTATCTTCTAGAGGACCGACCGTATCTTGAACTTTCTGTTTGCTTCGAACATACGCATAAAAACTCTTGCTGTCATGTTTTATATTACTAGCTAATTGTTGTTCATAGCTTCTCTTTGAATTTCTAATTTCAGCTGTAGCTTGGTTAAGTGCTTCTTTATAACTGTTGTAGTCTTCATCATTTCCAGTACATCTATATGACTTCCACATCTTTTGTTTATACTAAATTTTTCTAATGGCTTCTTTCGATAAGTGTTTCTTTTTGGACCGTTTTCCTTGTTTTTTGCAGTGTAAAAATTTATCGACTATGCACTTAATTTCACTCTTTAATATATTCCAGCATTCTGTTGCCGTCTTATTTTTCAGTGTGTTATTCCAGTCTATCTTTGCTAAATATTTCCTCATGTCCTCATACCTTCCTTTGTGGAAATTTCTCCTATATATTTTTTTCTATTCCTTTCTGATTTTACTTTGATGGTAAAGTGTATCTGGTTGTGATCGCTACTCCCCAGTGGCTCACATATCTTGACTTTGTCAACTAATTCATACTGTGAGGACAAAACTATGTCTAACACATTCTCACCCCTCGTTGGTTCTAGCACATGTTGAGAAAGGAATGTATCTTGAACTAAAACTAAAAACTTGTGGTCCTCACTCCCCATACTCTGTAGAGATTTCCATTGTATATGCCCATGGTTAAAATCCCCCATAATAATACAGTCCCGTTTGCTTACTTCCCTTATAGCGTTTTGTATTTTTTCATTATCTTCTATGCTTATGTTTGGACTTCGATAAACTAACCCAACTGTTAACGTTGAGTTTCCTGTAACTATGTTACACCAAACAGCTTCTTCGCAATCTGCTTCTTTTTGTAATTTTATTTCATAAGCCTGAATAGATTCTTTAATATATAAAATAACTCCACCTCCCTTTCTTCCTATTCTATCTTTTCTAAATATTACATATCCTGTCAGTCCCAATTCAGCATCTGATATATCGGTGGTGGTCCAGGATTCGGTTATACCTATTATATGAGGGTCAATATCTTCTACCATAATGTTTAGTTCATTTCTTTTGTTTACTATACTCCTTGCATTTAAACAAACACATTTATATCCAGCTTCAGAAGAGTTTTCCAGACTGTTATTTGCTGATTCATTTGTGCTGTCTTTATCTATGCCTGCATTTTCAGGCTTTTCTGTGAGTCCCCCCTGCGAATCTAGTTTAAATAGATGCAACCTGTCCCACTGTCAACAGATCGCAGCAGGTTCTCTGAGAAAACTGCTGCCCCCTTTCCACTAAGATGGAGGCCATCTCTCATGTACATATCTTCACTCCCAACAAAGTACCCCCATAAATCTGTGAATCCCATGCCCTCTTCTTCACACATCTGCTCAACTAGTGCAATGATCGCCAGCCTCTTGCAGTTTCTATACGTTGCCCCCCTTCCTCCCATTACTGGCAACATTCCTGACAGAATAACCTGTTCAACTCTCGTCTTCTTTAGCTTCCTCACTAACTGTCTATACTTCTGTACTGTCGCAGTTGTCCCCTCCCGGTCTGCATTATTTGTTCCTACATGTACCAGTATAGACCCCCCCTTGTCATGTCCCAATACCTTCTCTACCCTGACAGTTACATGTTCAATCCTAGCCCCCGGTAAACAAACAACGACGTCCTTTCCCTCGCTCAGTGTCTTGTCCGTCTTTCTCATAATGGAGTCGCCCATAAACACCCTCTCTGTCCTCATTGCCCCCTGAATCACTGCCTTATAATAGCTCCTTCTTCGGTTTGCATCTGTCTGGTTGTTGTCTTTTCCCCCTGTCGTCTTCTCTCCTGTGACATTCTCTTCCGATCCATTCTTTCCTGTCGCTTTTTCTCTTGTCACCTTTCCGCCTGTCAGCGTCACTTTTATCGACTTCTCTTCTATCACATTTTCTCTCACTTCCTTTCGTCCCTTCATCTTTCGTCCCATCTCATTTTCTTCTTTCCTCTCCCGTCCCATCTTCCCTCCCTCCTTCTCTACGGTCACTTTCTTCCCTGTCACCTTCACGCTTGTCATGTTTTCTGTTGTCGATTTTCCAATTTCTTCCCCTCCAATCACCTTCCCTCCTCTCAATCTCCTTTCCTCAGTTTTCTTGCCACTGCTATTCTCCTTCATTCTTGCAGTATCCTCACCTCTCTCCCTGTCGTCTCTCTCCATTCGACCTGCCTCCTTGCTAATTCCCATCTCCATTCCCTTCACAATATCTGTCAACCTAACTATCTCCTTCTGCAGACACTCCACCTTCCAACAATCAATGCACTGAAAGGTGAATCCTTTCTCCATGGTTTCTGCCCATGACTTCCCACAGCCGGACAATGCAAAATCTACCCAGCTGTGACAGTGATCGCACACCAAATGTCGCTTTGCCTTGACTTGCCGCTTGCAAGGCGCCATATCCCGATCAGAATTTATTTAATAACTTAGCTTATGTTTTGGACTATACACATGTCTATGTGGTGGATAATACGTAGTAGTAGTAGTAGTAGTAGTATTTTATTAGAGTCTCACTCCACGTATACATACTTTAAAATACAAGACAAATAAATATATTACATTCAAAGTTAGCACTGTATACAAAGACCACTCAAAAAGAGTTATGAGAGACTTGTAAAAACAAAAATGTACAAATAAAAACAGTAATAATTTAATAAACATGTGCTATTATTTTGTTGTATTGTGTAATCTTGTGTGCAGTATTTTTTGGAGGATGCTGGCAGTTTTACTTATTATATTGTCATTACTCAATAAATATACAAATTTATCTTGATCATTCATACTGGAAAAAGCAGGATCATTAATTGTTGCATAGCCTATTAGTTCTTTTTGTTCGTTAACATATAAAGGGCATTTCATTAAAACGTGAAACTCATTTTCTATTTCATTCGTGCAATTATAACACGTCCTAGCTTCAGGTGGGGGGTAATTTCGTTCAAAACGTCCAGTTTCAATTCTGATTGGTGCCACGCCACATCGAAATTTTGCAAGTGCTGATCGATTATTTCTAGTCATGATTTTTTTAAAATAGTGCTGTTACAAATTTTTTTTTGAACTGTTTATAAGTTCTTAGTTTATTTCTACTACCATTTCTGCCCTCTTCTCTATTTATAATATGGAGCCATTGCTGTTCCTGTAATACAGACAGGCAAACATCTGTGTGTTCTATTATAGCCTTTACATTAACATGGTCTCTTATATTAGTAAGATTATGCATATTTAAGTCATTATAACGATGGTATACTTCGTAGCCCCAATTTCGTTTCCCACTTACGGCCATTTCCATCATCCATAGAAACACACGTTTTGTCACTCTAGATACATCCATATTGATCAAACGACACCAGAGCCTAGTAACATATAGCCATTGTTGGTTAGTCGGGGTTTTCCACCCCATTTCACCCTGTACTGCTGCTGATGGGGTATATTTACCCACACCTAGGAAAAATCGACAGGCTCTATTATGTATGCTATTTATGACCGAATATTCCTTTGTACCCCACACAGCAGAACCATAGTTAATAATGGAGAGCACCATACCATCGTATAGTTTTGTAAAACAGTTAAAAGGCATTCCTCCATTACATTTTGTCTTAGCCATTAACAAACCCAGAGCTCTGTTCGCCGTAGTAGCTACTGTTTTTACCATCACCTTATAATCAAGATATTCAGTTAAAATCATACCTAAATATTTATACTTATTTACGATGCATATGCTTTGGTCACCTAGTAGAAAATCGCAAGTAGTCTCAGATATCGATGGATTACGAAAATGTACAATTTGAGTTTTGTCTTTGTTAATAGACATGCCCCAGTCATTGCACCATTTCCAGATAACATTTAGCAATGTCTGCAGTTCTTCTGCTGATTCGGCCAGCACCACAATGTCATCTGCGTATGCTAACATTGTAACAATTTCGTCTCCGATTTTAACACCTTTACCCGTGCCTTTCAATTCAGTTAATAAATCGTTTATAAACATATTAAACATGATAGGTGATATAACACATCCCTGCTTAAGCCCGCATTCAACATTGAACCAGTCAGACTTTAAGTTGTTGACCCTAACACAACATTTGTAATCAACATATAATGATTTCAAAGCCTCAAGCATTTTCCCTTGTATGTTGAAGTTCCTAATTTTGTTCCAGAGGAAATTTCTATTGATACGGTCATAAGCTTTACTAAAATCTACGAAACATGCAAACGTTTGCTGGCGGCATTTCTTTCTAGTATTGATTATGTTTGTAATGGTAGATAGGTGGTCGAGACAACTGCGACCTGGTCTAAACCCATTTTGTTCATCACACAAAAGGTTGTTGCCCTCTACCCACGATATAAGACGATCATTTAAAATAGAGCAGTATATTTTATACACATGGGAACTAAGCGTAATTCCCCTATAGTTCAATGGCACTCGTGGATCAGACGTACAACACTTGGGTATCGGGGTTACAATGCCCCGACGCCATGCTTCAGGAACCATGCTGTTGTTAAAACAGTGATTAAATAGTTCGTAAAGGAAGTCTATGGCATTTTCGTTGACCAGCGTTTCGACTGGGATGTTATCATCACCCAACGCTTTGTGTTTCTTGGCCTTGTTTAAGGCCAGGCGAATGTCCTCCTTAGAGATAGGCCCATCAAGGTGTTCATTGTGACCCAGTGAGTGGGTCTCCACCGGCGGTTGATAGTCAATTGTTTGTTCGTAATTGACCGGGTTCAGCAAAGTGTGAAAGTCAGTTCTCCATTTATGTAATATCACGCTTTGATCAGTGGATATGGAGCCGTCCTCTAGCATCACTTCCATTGGTATATCATGGAAGCGTTCTTGTTTTATCCCTAATTTTTCAATATGCTTCCAGAAAGCATTTGGATCATGTGACGGCAGATCAAATAGTTTGTCTTGTTGTTGACGCCAGAATTTGCGTTTGGCAGCTTGCACATGCCTATCAAACAGTTTCTGGGCTACCTTCATTTCCGCTTTCAGGTGCGGTTTATTTTGTTCGTCGCCCTTAATCCACAATTGTTCACTTGTTGTGAGGTTATTCCATAGGTGAGTAAGTTCATTTGTCCACCATTGTTTCTTGATCCGTCTACGCTTATTACTGAGCACTGAGTGGTTTACATGGACCACTTTTTGAAGTTTATCTTCCATCACCGTTTTAACATGTTCGCAGAAACTATCATATACATTGTTCAGATTTTGTTGTGTTAGATTAGATCTTTGAATGAACTGCATGAGCGTAGCACAATGTTTTTGTGTTGTGTCGTCATCGAGAAATGACTGGTCAATGCCTTCTAATTTATATCTCGTTGTACATGTACGTATGTCTATGTGGTGGACTATACACATGTCTATGTGGTGCACTATACACTTGTCTACGTGCTGGACTATACGCACGTCTATGTGGTGGACTATATGCATGTCTATGTGGTGGACTATACGCATGTCTATGTTTTGGACTATACACATGTCTATGTGGTGGACTATATGCATGTCTATGTTGTGGACTATACACATGTTTATGTGGTGGACTATACGCATGTCTATGTGGTGGACTATACGCATGTCTATGTGCTGGACTATACGCATGTCTATGATTTGGACTATACACATGTCTATGTGGTGGACATTACACATGTCTATGTGGTGGACTATGCACATGTCTATGTGCTGGACTATACACATGTCTATGTGGTGGACTATATGCATGTCTATGTGGTGGACTATACACATGTCTATGTTTTGGACTATACACATGTCTATGTGGTGGACTATATGCATGTCTATGTGGTGCACTATACACATGTCTATGTGGTGGACTATACGCATGTTTATGTGGTGGACTACGTGTATAGTGATGCGTAGTGATACACGTTGTAGTTGAGAACTATGTGAGTAGTGATAAGGACTTATGCAAATAAAGTTCAGTTGAGTGCCAACCCTAAGAACCACGAGTACGTTTTACTGTAGTGTCTGAATATACAACAGTTACGTATGGGACATTTAGCTTTTTTATACAACAGAGCACCACTGTCTAGACAGTGGACACCAGTAACTTCAAACAAATATAGTTGCTATAATAGGCATATATACTCTTTACAAAACGAAAATAGGGTATCTAGCTGTGTTGGTGACAACTTACATACATGCTTGAGCGTTGAAGTAGATTAAACATTGTAGTGTGTCATATATAGCTGTGTTGGTGACAACTTACATACATACTTGAGCGTTGAAGTAGATTAAACATTGTAGTGTATCATATATAGCTGTGTTGGTGACAACTTACATACATACTTGAGCGTTGAAGTAGATTAAACATTGTAGTGTATCATATATAGCTGTGTTGGTGATAACTTACATACATACTTGAGCGTTGAAGTAGATTAAACATTGTAGTGTATCATATATAGCTGTGTTGGTGACAACTTACATACATGCTTGACCATTGAAGTAGATTAAACATTGTAGTGTGTCATATATAGCTGTGTTGGTGACAACTTACATACATACTTGAGCGTTGAAGTAGATTAAACATTGTAGTGTATCATATATAGCTGTGTTGGTGACAACTTACATACATGCTTGACCGTTGAAATACATTAAACATTGTAGTGTCTCATATATAGCTGTGTTGGTGACAACTTACATACATGCTTGACCGTTGAAGCAGATTAAACATTGTAGTGTGTCATATATAGCTGTGTTGGTGACAACTTACATACATGCTTGACCGTTGAAGTAGATTAAACATTGTAGTGTATCATATATAGCTGTGTTGGTGACAACTTACATATATACATGAGCGTTGAAGTAGATTACACATTGTAGTGTATAATATATAGCTGAGCTAATGGGCACAAATTACAATACAGGTGTGGGAAGATTTGTACTGTTTGACTTCTTGTAGCATAATCCAACCGGTACTGGTGACAAACATTATGAGAAGTGTATAGTTTAGGAGAAAGATTTGTACTGTTTGACTTCTTGTAGCATAATCCAACCGGTACTGGTGACAAACATTATGAGAAGTGTATAGTTTAGGAGAAAGATTTGTACTGTTTGACTTCTTGTAGCATAATCCAACCGGTACTGGTGACAAACATTATGAGAAGTGTATAATTTAGGAGAAAGATTTGTACTGTTTGACTTCTTGTAGCATAATCTAACCGGTACTGGTGACACACATTATGAGAAGTGTATAGTTTAGGAGAAATATTTGTACTGTTTGACTTGTTGTAGCATAATCCAACCGGTACTGGAGACAAACATTATGAGAAATGTATAGTTTAGGAGAAAGATTTGTACTGTTTGACTTTTTGTAGCATAATCCAACTGGTACTGGAGACAAACATTATGAGAAGTGAATAGTTTAGGAGAAAGATTTGTACTGTTTGACTTCTTGTGGCATAATCCAACCGGTACTGGTGACAAACATTATGAGAATTGTATAGTTTAGGAGAAAGATTTGTACTGTTTGACTTCTTGTAGCATAATCCAACCGGTACTGGAGACAAACATTATGAGAAATGTATAGTTTAGGAGAAAGATTTGTACTGTTTGACTTTTTGTAGCATAATCCAACCGGTACTGGAGACAAACATTATGAGAAGTGTATAGTTTAGGAGAAAGATTTGTACTGTTTGACTTCTTGTAGCATAATCCAACCGGTACTGGTGACAAACATTATGAGAAGTGTATAGTTTAGGAGAAAGACTTGTACTAATTGACTTCTTGTAGCATAATCCAACCGGTACTGGTGACAAACATTATGAGAAGTGTATAGTTTAGGAGAAAGATTTGTACTGTTTGACTTCTTGTAGCATAATCCAACCGGCACTGGTGACAAACATTATGAGAAGTGTATAGTTTAGGAGAAAGATTTGTACTGTTTGACTTCTTGTAGCATAATCCAACCGGTACTGGAGACAAACATTATGAGAAGTGAATAGTTTAGGAGAAAGATTTGTACTGTTTGACTTCTTGTGGCATAATCCAACCGGTACTGGTGACAAACATTATGAGAAGTGTATAGTTTAGGAGAAAGATTTGTACTGTTTGACTTCTTGTAGCATAATCCAACCGGTACTGGAGACAAACATTATGAGAAATGTATAGTTTAGGAGAAAGATTTGTACTGTTTGACTTTTTGTAGCATAATCCAACCGGTACTGGAGACAAACATTATGAGAAGTGTATAGTTTAGGAGAAAGATTTGTACTGTTTGACTTCTTGTGGCATAATCCAACCGGTACTGGTGACAAACATTATGAGAAGTGTATAGTTTAGGAGAAAGATTTGTACTGTTTGACTTCTTATAGCATAATCCAACCGGTACTGGTGACAAACATTATGAGAAGTGTATAGTTTAGGAGAAATATTTGTACTGTTTGACTTCTTGTAGCATAATCCAACCGGTACTGGTGACAAACATTATGAGAAGTGTATAGTTTAGGAGAAAGATTTGTACTGTTTGACTTCTTGTAGCATAATCCAAACGGTACTGGTGACAAACATTATGAGAAGTGTATAGTTTAGGAGAAAGACTTGTACTATTTGACTTCTTGTAGCATAATCCAACCGGTACTGGTGACAAACATTATGAGAAGTGTATAGTTTAGGAGAAAGATTTGTACTGTTTGACTTCTTGTAGCATAATCCAACCGGTACTGGTGACAAACATTATGAGAAGTGTATAGTTTAGGAGAAAGATTTGTACTGTTTGGCTTCTTGTAGCATAATCCAACCGGTACTGGAAACAAACATTATAAGAAGTGTATAGTTTAGGAGAAAGATTTGTACTGTTTGACTTCTTGTAGCATAATCCAACCGGTATTGGTGACAAACATTATGAGAAGTGTATAGTTTAGGAGAAAGATTTGTACTGTTTGACTTCTTATAGCATAATCCAACCGGTACTGGTGACAAACATTAAGAGAAGTGTATAGTTTAGGAGAAAGATTTGTACTGTTTGACTTCTTGTAGCATAATCCAACCGGTTCTGGTGACAAACATTATGAGAAGTGTATAGTTTAGGAGAAAGACTTGTACTATTTTACTTCTTGTAGCATAATCCAACCGGTACTGGTGACAAACATTATGAGAAGTGTATAGTTTAGGAGAAAGACTTGTACTAATTGACTTCTTGTAGCATAATCCAACCGGTACTGGTGACAAACTTTATGAGAAGTGTATAGTTTAGGAGAAAGATTTGTACTGTTTGACTTCTTGTAGCATAATCCAATCGGCACTGGTGACAAACATTATGAGAAGTGTATAGTTTAGGAGAAAGATTTGTACTGTTTGACTTCTTGTAGCATAATCCAACCGGTACTGGTGACAAACATTATGAGAAGTGTATAGTTTAGGAGAAAGATTTGTACTGTTTGACTTCTTGTAGCATAATCCAACCGGTACTGGTGACAAACATTATGAGAAGTGTATAGTTTAGGAGAAAGATTTGTACTGTTTGACTTCTTGTAGCATAATCCAACCGGTACTGGTGACAAACATTATGAGAAGTGTATAATTTAGGAGAAAGATTTGTACTGTTTGACTTCTTGTAGCATAATCTAACCGGTACTGGTGACACACATTATGAGAAGTGTATAGTTTAGGAGAAATATTTGTACTGTTTGACTTGTTGTAGCATAATCCAACCGGTACTGGTGACAAACATTATGAGAAGTGTATAGTTTAGGAGAAAGATTTGTACTGTTTGACTTTTTGTAGCATAATCCAACCCGTACTGGTGACAAACATTATGAGAAGTGTATAGTTTAGGAGAAAGATGTGTACTGTTTGACTTCTTGTAGCATAATCGAAAACCGGTACTGGAGACAAACATTATGAGGAAATGTATGGTTGGGAGAAAGATTTGTACTGTTTGACTTTTGTAGCATAATCCAGCGGTACTGGAGACAAACATTATGAGAGTGTATAGTTTAGGAGAAAGATTTTGTACTGTTTGACTTCTTGTGGCATAATCAACCGGTACTGGTGACAAACATTATGAAGATGTATAGTTTAGGAAAAGATTTGTACTGTTTGACTTCTTATAGCATAATCCAACCGGTACTGGTGGTGACAAACATTATGAGAAGTGTATAGTTTAGGAGAAAGATTTGTACTGTTTGACTTCTTGTAGCATAATCCAACCGGTACTGGTGACAAACATTATGAGAAGTGTATAGTTTAGGAGAAAGATTTGTACTGTTTGACTTCTTGTAGCATAATCCAACTGGTACTGGTGACAAACATTATGAGAAGTGTATAGTTTAGGAGAAAGACTTGTACTATTTGACTTCGTGTAGCATAATCCAACCGGTACTGGTGACAAACATTATGAGAAGTGTATAGTTTAGGAGAAAGATTTGTACTGTTTGACTTCTTGTAGCATAATCCAACCGGTACTGGTGACAAACATTATGACAAGTGTATAGTTTAGGAGAAAGATTTGTACTGTTTGACTTCTTGTAGCATAATCCAACCGGTACTGGAGACAAACATTATGAGAAATGTATAGTTTAGGAGAAAGATTTGTACTGTTTGACTTTTTGTAGCATAATCCAACCGGTACTGGAGACAAACATTATGAGAAGTGTATAGTTTAGGAGAAAGATTTGTACTGTTTGACTTCTTGTGGCATAATCCAACCGGTACTGGTGACAAACATTATGAGAAGTGTATAGTTTAGGAGAAAGATTTGTACTGTTTGACTTCTTATAGCATAATCCAACCGGTACTGGTGACAAACATTATGAGAAGTGTATAGTTTAGGAGAAAGATGTGTAGTGTTTGACTTCTTGTAGCATAATCCAACCGGTACTGGAAACAAACATTATGAGAAATGTATAGTTTAGGAGAAAGATTTGTACTGTTTGACTTTTTGTAGCATAATTCAACCGGTACTGGAGACAAACATTATGAGAAGTGAATAGTTTAGGAGATAGATTTGTACTGTTTGACTTCTTGTGGCATAATCCAACCGGTACTGGTGACAAACATTATGAGAAGTGTATAGTTTAGGAGAAAGATTTGTACTGTTTGACTTCTTGTAGCATAATCCAACCGGTACTGGAGACAAACATTATGAGAAATGTATAGTTTAGGAGAAAGATTTGTACTGTTTGACTTTTTGTAGCATAATCCAACCGGTACTGGAGACAAACATTATGAGAAGTGTATAGTTTAGGAGAAAGATTTGTACTGTTTGACTTCTTGTACCATAATCCAACCGGTACTGGAGACAAACATTATGAGAAATGTATAGTTTAGGAGAAAGATTTGTACTGTTTGACTTTTTGTAGCATAATCCAACCGGTACTGGAGACAAACATTATGAGAAATGTATAGTTTAGGAGAAAGAGTTGTACTGTTTGACTTTTTGTAGCATAATCCAACCGGTACTGGAGACAAACATTATGAGAAGTGTATAGTTTAGGAGAAAGATTTGTACTGTTTGACTTCTTGTGGCATAATCCAACTGGTACTGGTGACAAACAATATGAGAAGTGTATAGTTTAGGAGAAAGATTTGTACTGTTTGAATTCTTGTAGCATAATCTAACCGGTACTGGAGACAAACATTATGAGACGAGTATAGTTTAGGAGCAAGATTTGTACTGTTTGACTTCTTGTAGCATAATCCAACCGGTACTGGTGACAAACATTATGAGAAGTGTATAATTTAGGAGAAAGATTTGTACTGTTTGACTTCTTGTAGCATAATCTAACCGGTACTGGTGACACACATTATGAGAAGTGTATAGTTTAGGAGAAATATTTGTACTGTTTGACTTGTTTTAGCATAATCCAACCGGTACTGGAGACAAACATTATGAGAAAAGTATAGTTTAGGAGAAAGATTTGTACTGTTTGACTTTTTGTAGCATAATCCAACCGGTACTGGAGACAAACATTATGAGAAGTGAATAGTTTAGGAGAAAGATTTGTACTGTTTGACTTCTTGTGGCATAATCCAACCGGTACTGGTGACAAACATTATGAGAAGTGTATAGTTTAGGAGAAAGATTTGAACTGTTTGACTTCTTGTAGCATAATCCAACCGGTACTGGAGACAAACATTATGAGAAATGTATAGTTTAGGAGAAAGATTTGTACTGTTTGACTTTTTGTAGCATAATCCAACCGGTACTGGAGATAAACATTATGAGAAGTGTATAGTTTAGGAGAAAGATTTGTACAGTTTGACTTCTTGTACCATAATCCAACTCGTGTGGTGACAAACATTATGAGAAGTGTTTAGTTTAGGAGAAATATTTGTACTGTTTGACTTCTTGTACCATAATCCAACCGGTACTGGAGACAAACATTATGAGAAATGTATAGTTTAGGAGAAAGATTTGTACTGTTTGACTTTTTGTAGCATAATCCAACCGGTACTGGAGACAAACATTATGAGAAATGTATAGTTTAGGAGAAAGAGTTGTACTGTTTGACTTTTTGTAGCATAATCCAACCGGTACTGGAGACAAACATTATGAGAAGTGTATAGTTTAGGAGAAAGATTTGTACTGTTTGACTTCTTGTGGCATAATCCAACTGGTACTGGTGACAAACAATATGAGAAGTGTATAGTTTAGGAGAAAGATTTGTACTGTTTGACTTCTTGTAGCATAATCTAACCGGTACTGGAGACAAACATTATGAGACGTGTATAGTTTAGGAGCAAGATTTGTACTGTTTGACTTCTTGTAGCATAATCCAACCGGTACTGGTGACAAACATTATGAGAAGTGTATAATTTAGGAGAAAGATTTGTACTGTTTGACTTCTTGTAGCATAATCTAACCGGTACTGGTGACACACATTATGAGAAGTGTATAGTTTAGGAGAAATATTTGTACTGTTTGACTTGTTGTAGCATAATCCAACCGGTACTGGAGACAAACATTATGAGAAATGTATAGTTTAGGAGAAAGATTTGTACTGTTTGACTTTTTGTAGCATAATCCAACCGGTACTGGAGACAAACATTATGAGAAGTGTATAGTTTAGGAGAAAGATTTGTACTGTTTGACTTCTTGTGGCATAATCCAACTGGTACTGGTGACAAACAATATGAGAAGTGTATAGTTTAGGAGAAAGATTTGTACTGTTTGAATTCTTGTAGCATAATCTAACCGGTACTGGAGACAAACATTATGAGACGTGTATAGTTTAGGAGCAAGATTTGTACTGTTTGACTTCTTGTAGCATAATCCAACCGGTACTGGTGACAAACATTATGAGAAGTGTATAGCTTAGGAGAAAGATTTGTACTGTTTGACTTCTTGTAGCATAATCCAACCGGTACTGGTGACAAACATTATGAGAAGTGTATAGTTTAGGAGAAAGACTTGTACTGTTTGACTTCTTGTAGCATAATCCAACCG
>JAHLWY010000761.1:0-46059 GCA_020002185.1 Paraescarpia echinospica | reverse complement strand
GGCCGTCGGGCGGTGGCTGGCGGCGCAGGACGCCTATACGCTTCACAAGCCGGTTAGGCGCCGATTTAAGCGTCGTCGCGTTATCGTGGGCGGTCAAAATCAGCAGTGGCAAGCCGATCTCGTCGACGTGGCTAAACTGAAAAAGCACAACGACGACATAGCGTTCCTACTGACGGTCATCGACGTCTTCTCGAAGCGGGCGTCGTGCGTTCCGTTGAAGCGCAAATCCGGTCCGGCGCTCGTCGCGGCCTTCGAGGGGCTGCTGGCATCGTCGGCGCCACCGCACGTCCTGCAGACCGACAAGGGGACGGAGTTTCTGAACAGGCCCCTTCAGACGCTTTTGAAGGCGCGTGGCGTCCACCATTTCGTGACGCACAACGAGGAGACGAAGGCGAGCGTCGTGGAGCGATTCAATCGTACGCTGAAGACGCGCATGTGGCGGTACTTCACGAAGCATCAGACGCTGAGGTTCGTGGAGCCGTTGCAGGACTTCGTGCGGTCGTACAACAACGCCTATCATCGAAGCATCGGTAGGACGCCGGCGAGCGTCGACGCGACGAATCAGGAGAGCGTGTGGCAGCGTCTGTACGGTGGCGGTGGGTGTCAAAAAAGCAAGCCGAAACTGCGAGCGGGGGATCGCGTACGCATCAGCAAGGCGAAGGGCGTCTTCAAGAAGGGGTACATGCCTAACTGGAGCGAGGAGCTCTTCACCGTCGTAGATTTGCACCCGACCGACCCTCCTGTTTACCGACTGATGGACGACGCCGACGCGACACTGGACGGCACCTTCTATGGGCTGGAGCTACAAAAAGTGATCGTTGCGAAGGACAAACTATATCGGGTGGAAGTCGTTCTACAGAGACGTCGTCGACGACGCGGTAAGGGCGAAGAGGTGCTCGTCAAATGGTTCGGCTATCCGGCCTCGTTCAATAGCTGGATCGACGCCAAGGAGCTCGTGGATTATAAGGGCTGATGATGACGACGGCGCGTTGGATGCGCCACGCGGGGTGCTGGCGTCTGCACGAGGCGGGACTGTGCAACGGCTTTTCGTTTTTTTTTGTAAGGGGACCGTGCTGTATTAGTAGACTGCCGAGGCGAAGGGAGGAGGCGCGCCATCAGCATCACCGTCGTCCCCACGCCCGTCGACGAACTCGCTCTATGGTGTGCCTGCGCGGATAAAGGAACGACGCCGTAGCGTCGGACGGCAGTAGCGCGATGTGTACGGACGAGACGACAGCAGCAGTAGCAGCCAATGCAGAAGCCGCCCACCGCCGACGACTCAGGCGCATTTGTCGCTACACCCGCCGACGCCTCATGCGTCTCTGTGCCTGCGCCCGATGCCGTCGACGCCTCCTCCGTCACGAGCGTTCCTTGGCGTCTCTGCGGCAACGAATGCCCTAAGGCCGAGATCGTCTTCCTGTGCCAGATCGTCGTCCTGTACACGGTGATCGTCGTCAGTATATACAATCTAACGCGCGGCACGGGCGACTCCAATCTGTGGACGGCGCTGCTGAGTAGTTGCATCGGCTACCTACTGCCGAGTCCGTCTATGAGGAGGCGCGATGGCGTCGACGTCTGACTTTTACGTCACGTTGCCGAGCAACGCGTCTATGAAGGCGCACCCCAAAAACACGTTGACGCACTACACGACGAATTTGCCGCAGCGCGTCGACCTGTTGGGCGAGTGGGAATGCGGGCTGGTGTCGCTACAGTACACGCATAGCTGGTACAATGTGAGGCCGGTGGATACCTACTTCTTCGTGGCGTGCGAGAGGGGGGAGGTGGGCTTTTTCACCACCGAGGACGGGGGAAAAATTGCCCGACAGGCCAACATTCCGCACGGCTTTTACAACAACGCCAAAAAGCTGGTGCGCAAAATCAACGAGGCGTTGACGAAACTGTGCACCGACACGGTCAAGGTGCGACTAGTGTACAGCGCCATCACTAATCGGATGACGTTGCTTCTATCGCCGGGCGTCGAAATTAACATGCCGCGGGACGGGCGCCTGAAACGGATACTAGGCTTCGAGTCGGACTATATCGCGAGTTACGGGACGCCGGCGGACGGCAGCGACCTGCCCCCGGGGTACCTGTTCGAGTGCGTGGCGGACCACCCGGTGGACCTGAGCGGCGGCGTCGACACCCTGTTCGTGTACACGGACATCGTGGAGACGCGCATCGTCGGCGACGTATTTGCCCCCCTCATTCGAGCCGTTCCCGTCCACGGTTCGAACGGCACCATCGTATCGAACGTCTTCGACCGTGTCCAATACGCGCCGCTCCTGCGGCGCCAATTCGATTCGATTGAGATAGATATAAGAGACGACCTCGGTCAGTCGATACCATTTGAGAACGGAAAAGTCGTGACGACGCTTCACGTCCGACGCCGCAAGTCGAAACTGTTCTGACGATGACGCGAAACGTGTACGAGGACTACTACACGCGGCAGGTCGGCGGTGGCCTGCCGGTGTTCGTAGGCGCCCGAGCGCAGCGAGGCCACGGACTGGGTAATCTCTTTGGCAGCCTGTTTCGAAGTGCCATGCCGCTTATCAAGAGAGGGGCCATGGCGCTGGGTAAGCGAGCGCTCAAGACGGGCGTGCGCGTGGCGCAGGACGTCGTCGCCGGCGGCAATCTGAAGCAGGCGGTGAAGAGGCGTGCGAGGGAGGCGGGCGCCGACCTTCTCGACGGGCTGCTGAATGCCCCGCCGCCGCCGCCGAAAAAGCGACGACGACGCATAAAGCTGCCCGGCAAGCCGGCGACGGCCAGCAAGAAGAGGCGCCGTCGAAAGAGGCCGAGCGACGACGTATTTCCCGCGTAGTAGCTACATAAGTCCGACCGGCAAGGCGGCACCGGACAGTAAGGGGAGGCGCCGTCGAACGAAGCAGACGTAGTAGGATGGCGTTCGTGCATCGGCAGTCGTGCGAGGGCGTAAAGTCCGAACTGGACCTGTTCAGTGTGCCGACGACGCAGACGAGCATCGAGAGCGGCCAGTGGATCGATCACCAGCCGCTGACGGCCCTCGACGCTGGCGGCCCCCTCGAGTTTCTCATTCCGGGATCCGGAGACGACTATCTGGACCTGTCGTCCGTTAGACTGTACGTGCGCGCCAAGGTGGTGAAGGGGGACGGGACCGCGCTCGCGAACGACAGCGTCGTGGCGCCCGTCAACAATTTCCTGCATTCGATGTTCAGTCAGGTCGACGTGACGCTGAACGGTACGCTCGTGACGCCGTCGTCGAATACGTACCCGTTTCGGGCCTACATCGAGACACTGCTCAGTTACGGACCCGACGCCAAAAGTCGCAGCTCGAGGCCGACCTGTGGTGCAAGGACACCGCCGGGCGCATGGAGGCAACCAACAACAACAACGGCGGGTTCGCGCATCGGCACGATTTCGTACACGAAAGCCGCGAGTTCGACATGATAGCGCGCCTGCACGTCGACGTGCTCATGCAGAACCGGTGCCTGGTGAACGGCGTCGACCTGAAGATGCGACTGGTGCGCAGCAAGGACGCCTTCGCGCTCATGGGCGACGTCGCCGATCCGGGGTTCAAAATCGTTCTGCTGGAGGCCTACCTGCAGGCACGCAAGATCAAGTTGAATCCGGCCGTCCAGCTCGGTCACATCAAGGCGCTGACGCACGGGACGGCCAAGTATCCGATGCGCCGCGTCGACTGCAAGGTGTTCTCGATACCGCAGGGTACCGCGTCGCACACGCACGAGAACGTCTATCTGGGGACGCTCCCGCGGCGCGTGTTCATGTGCCTGATCGACAACGACGCCTACAACGGGGCCTACGATAAAAACCCGTTCAACGCGAAGCACAACGACATAAACTTCTTCGCCCTCTACGTCGACGGACGCCAGGTGCCGAGCAAGCCGCTGCAGCCGGACTCCGCGCATCGGCGCTACATCCGAAGCTATATGAACCTGTTCGCCGCGACGGGGAAGGCGTACGAGGACGAGGGGTTCGATGTGACGCGCGGCGAGTTCGGCAGCGGCTACACCATATTCGGCTTCGACCTGTCGCCCGACTGCTGCGACGGGGAACACTTCAACGTCGTGCGTACGGGGAACCTGCGCGCCGAGATCCACTTTGTGCACGCGCTCGCCCGGACGGTGAACGTCGTCGTGTACGGGGAGTTCGAGACGGTGCTCGAAATCGACAAGAACCGGAACGTCGTGTACGACTTCTGAGATGGACACGATTCAGCTGATGCGTCGCCTGGCGATCGACGCGTACACTAAAAACATCGTCGTCGGCGTCGTGCCCAAAGACGAGCTGCCGGGGCGGCGGCTCACCGCCTACCCGACGGCGTTCGTGTGCAACACCGACGACGGCGACGAACCGGGCGAACACTGGGTGGCCGTCTACGTGGGAGCCGATCGGCGAGGCGAGTACTTCGATTCGTACGGCCGTCCGCCGCTGCACGCCGACTTCCGCGCCTTCCTGAGCCGCAACTGCGACTCGTGGACGCACAACGACAAGCGACTGCAGAGCGGCGTATCTAACGTGTGCGGACAATATTGCGTCACCTACCTGCTCTTATGGTGCCGCGGAATGCCGCTAAGCGGCTTCCAGTGCCTGTTCGGCCCCGATAGGGTGGCCAACGACTGTCTCGTATTCGACTGGCTAAAGCCTCATTGAACGCTGTCTATTATCGCTTGTTGTTATTATTAGACGACCGAGAATCCGAACCGACTTTGTCGGACCCGCCGGTCGCGGGCTCCACGCCGCGCTAGGCAGGCAAGACCGAAGTAGTGAGGTTGCGCTATCGCTTGCTATTACCGAAGTTAAATAAAACGCTGAAAACTGTACCGAGTGTTCGCATTTTTATTCGCATACATACATACATACATACATAGACCCCCCTAGGTAGAGTAGGTAGGGGTCCCTACCCCTAGGTAGTATCGGCGCCGTAGTGACGCCGTCGTCGAGCACGCGCCGTTTGGCGTAGAAGTAGCTCAGCGCCGCGCGCTCCTGAACGTACGTCAGCACGGACGACTCCTTCACTTGGAAGCCACGGTTCCGGCCGCCTCCGCTCCTTTGGTGGCGCAGCACGTCGAGGAAGGCGTCCTTGTCGACGTCGTTCTGACGCTTGCTCAGTCCCTTCGTACTGTACTTGTCGCCGACGTCGCCGCCGAAACAGTAATACGTCTTGCTGCAGAGCGCGACGATTCCGCGGCCGGACCATTCCTCTTTGAAGAGCCCCGGCGTTCGCTTGTCGTACCGGCGCCGACGCGCGCAACACTCGGCGGGTGCGTCCCACGCTCGGCCGGCGAGCCGGCACCGCAAGTACGCCTCCGCGTGCTCGTCGCAGTGTTCCGACGGGAACCACTCGCCGCGGTGACGAAAGTAGTGTTCGCGCTTGGCCGCCGCCACGAGCTCGTCGAGTTGGCGCCCCGCGAGGCTCAAATACGCCGAGTCCGTGTCCATCGCGCAGTACTGGAACAGGGGGCGCGGAATGTAGGCGGCGATAAAGTCGTAATAAAACGCCAGCATGCGCAGTTTGGCGTACTGATAGACGAAGTTGCCGATCTGGCTGGGCAGCGCGTACCGGACGGTTCGCTTGTTCAGCGCCACCTCGTAGAGGCCGTCGGGGACGACGACGTCGAGCTGACGGAAGCGACGATTATTGATCAGCGTCGAGGCGCCGGCGGCCGTGCAGAACTTGATGTTGCGGTGCAGGTCGACGCGCGTGATCGTCTTCCCGTATGAACTGTTGCCGAGCAGTTTAAACGTGTCGGCGATGATGGCCTTGTCGGGGTCGTCGTCGCCCGCGCGTCGCGAGGCGGAGACCGTGTCGCCGAAGCGGCGAAAGCACGCGACCGGCTCGTACTCGACGATCTGGTAGACGCGCTCGACGACGAGTCCGTGCCGCAGATACCACCGCAGTAGCGGCGTCGCGAGTAGAATCTTGACGCCGAAGAAGCCCCCCACGAGCGTGCGCTGAGGCCGGACGAGGAGGTCGTGCGTTTCGGCGTAGCGACGCATGAACGGGCTGAGATCGTCGCGCACGATGTAGGCGTTCTTGAAGATCGGCTGCATCTCGGCGAAGGTGTCGCGCAGCGCCGTCGGCACGGCGATGTCGCACTCGACGAGGCCGAACAGCGTGCCGTCGAGCACGGCCTTCAGGATCGTCGACCGCGTCACGGCGCCGTCGCCGGCCCAGCTTCGCGGTGGCGGCGGCGGCGGCGGACGCGTCGCGCGCCACTGGCACTCCCACATCTCGACGACGGCGACGAAGCGGCGAAGGTAGGCCGTGACGGCGGCCGTCTCGGCGTACAGTTGGCTCATCGGCTTACCGTTCACCGCGTTCGTCTCCCTCCCCGTGCACGGACAGCCGTGGAAGAAGCACCCTTGGAACTGGTACGCCGTCCGCGTCGCGCCACACCAGCCGTCGACCTGGTACTTGCCGACGCGCTTCTCGCGCCCGTTGAGCTGGTGACGTATGTGGGCCCCCGTCCGTCCCGCCTCCCACGTCAGCCACTCGACGGCCAGGCGGCCGTAGCGGTGTACGCGCTCCGGTCGAAAGGCGTTGTCAGCGCGCCGGCGCGTGAACCACCCCGTCCGCATCTCCTGCGTGATCGCCCATAGATAGAGGCCGTTCGCGTCGAAGCCCACAATAGAGCGACAGGGGCGCGCCGACTCGCCGTACTCCTCGCGCCGAAGGGCGGTCACGCCGGCCTCGTGATAGCGCGCGAAAATGATCGAGGGGCCACCAACGATCTGCGACTGTAGGAGCCGGTGCAGGTCCTTGTTCGACTCGTTGAAGAGCGTGAAGTGGAGCGACGACGGTAGATCGTTGAAGAGATACAGCAGCGTCAGGCCCGGCACGCTGATGGCGTCCTTGAACATGTCGATGCGGCGCTGCCGATAGAAGGCGAACTGCTTGTCAAGGGCCTCCAGGAACGGCACCACGTCCCTATTGTTATACCACACGAGGTAGTCCCGCAGCGTCGTCATCCCCTCGTCGCGCCATACCCGTGCGCAACCCTCGTAGTCGGCGGCCGAGATGCCTTCGCACTTCAGGCGGCTGTAGAAGGCCTCGCGCGGTGGCAGCCGGGTCTCGGCCAATTTACGTGGGTCGTCGAGGTACTCGTAGGGGAAGTGCCCCTTCGTCGCCTCGCAGCCGTAGGCCTTCAGAAACCGGTCGTAGCTGACGCCGGGGCCAGGTAGTTGGTGATGTCCAGGAACTTGAGCGTCGCCGTCGTCAGGCACATGAAGTTGTTCTGACGCTTGATCGTGAACGCCGACGAGATGTCCTGCGCGGCGTCGGTCATGAACAGGGGCGTCAGATATTTCTTAACGACGTTCATGTCGTACTTCCCCGAATTGAAGCCGAGGACGGGGAGGCGGCGCAGGTGCTGCCACAGACGGTCGCCGAGCGCCGTGTACGGGCTCTTATCGAGCTCCGCCACCGTTGCGTGCGCCCGCCATTCGGCGTCGAGCGTGTCGATCGCCTCGAAGGTCGCGTCGAACGACGGCCGCAGTGCCGCGCACGCCGCCTCGCTCATGCCCTCCAGGGCGGCGATCAGGCGCTTCGCGAGGTCGCCCGAATGGCCGGACGTCACGAAGCAGCGCGCCGACTCGTGTCCGGGGACGTTCGAGGCGACGCTCACGCTGAGTAGCTCGTGTCGCGCTATCCACCGGCGTTTGGCGCTGTCCGCCGGCAGATCGTGATCGTCGAAGTAGCACTCAAAATCGTATGTCGCCCTGTACGGATAGTAGCGCAGGCGTTCGTCCACGTAGACGCCCTCGTCCTCCAGCTGCTGAAACACGGACGGCGTCGGATGGTAGACGCGGCCGGGAAAGACGTGGCGAACGCCGCCCTCGCACGTCGCCTCGTGACTCCGCAGCCGACTGGCGGTGCGCCACAGCGAATCGCCGCACTTGCCGCATCGATACGAACGACAGAACAGCGACACGTCGGCTATGAAGGAATAGTGCGTTCCGAATAGATTGACGCTCATGGTGGCCGGGTAGCGATGGAGGGAGCGGCGGACCACTTCGGCGGTGGCGCCCTCCTCCGCCGCCGACAGCCGATACACGGTCACATTCGTTTCGAAGGTCGCCTCCACCCGGTCGAGTTCGTTCAGCGGGACGCCGGCGAACGCGCAGTAGGGTTGATCGTCGTAGTCGGCGTAGAGCCTTAAGGCGGCGGCCGTCAAATCGTCAGCGCGAAAGTCGGCGCCCCGATGCAGCGCCAGACAGCGGAAGAGGCACAAGTTGTCGGCATACGGATGACCGCGGCGATCGTTCACTAGGCTGACGAGGCCCGCGTTGTGGCGCAGATAGGCGGGGAGGGGCTGCTAACGGGCGCATCCGATAGGATGGTGGATGATGGCGTTGAGAAAATACGTAACGTTCGTTACCAACTCGGCGATCCACCCCGAGTCGGGGCGCTGCGCAATCACGTACTGCAGAACGTCGGGCTGACGGGTGGCTTCGAGGAAGCGTTCGAATGACGCGGCGTCGGAAACGAGGACGGGTGACTCGAGATAGCGGCCGATACAGTTACACGAAGAATGGTAGTAACGTAGTCGGCCCGTCTCCCTGTGGCGCAGAATAAACCCGTACGATAAGTTTATTTTAAAGGCACGAGTCTGCGCCTCGAACATCAGTCGTAGTCGGGCGTCGTGCGCGCTCGTAGTCCCGTCACCGGTCAAATGGAAATTATACCTAGATTGAACGGGTCCGCGCTCCACAGACGTACGGATGCTCGCCCAGTAGTCGCGCACGACGCTCTGTAGGTCGTCGTCGGCGTCCCCCTCGACCGGTCGATTTGGGGGCCCCTCAGCGGCGTCTCCGCACAGTCGCAGATGCCGCAACATATTGGTGCGCTGCGCGAACGCTTGATTGCATTTCGGGCATACGTGTTCATCGGTGACGCATGTTTTTAGATGCTGCGTCAAATTAAAAAGACGGACGAACGATCGATCGCATTTCGGACACACGTGCATCGTCGGTCTAGGCGGCGCTCTATTAACTACGACGGAGGGGCGTGTAGACGCCCTTTATAAGGCCACCCCGCTAGGGGGGCTTTTCTAAGCGGTGTTCTCTGCTCCGTCAGGTGGCGACACAGACAGGTGGCAGCGCCGCGGGATGCGTTTGGCAGGGGCGCCCAGCGGACAAAGTTTTTGTTTACGTTTTGCGTCAGGTGGCGACACCGACGTCGAGGGATACTGTCAGTGGCGGCCTAGTTTTTGTTTACGTTTTGACGCCCGAATACGACGGCAAAGTTTTGTAGTAGAAATTGTGGCTGTCAGCGGCAACGTTTTTGTAGTAGAAATTTCGCCTAAGTTTACGTTTTGTAGTAGCAATTTTGCCCGTCAGGGACACCCGAATACGACGGTTTGTAGTAGAAATTTCGGCCGTCAGCGCCTGCCCCCCACGGCAAAGTGTTTTTTTTATAGAAATTTCGGCCGTCAGTGGCACCCGGAGTGTTTTGTGGGCGGCAGCCACCATTGGACAGGCATTGAATGACGTGCGTTTTTTTTGGATGGTAACAACAGAAGGCGGGAATTGATTTTCATACGTTTTATTAAGCAGTCTCGTACTACATCACGACAGTAAGGCTTTATGCCACAGCAGCGTAAATAATAAGGCTCTAACAACGGCCTATAGCAAAATGTTCATCGCTACTAAGGGGGCGCTTATGCCACAGCGGAGTAAATAATAACGCTTTAGGAGCTATAGGTTGCTGGTAATACTGCACAGCGACCATTCCTGCTAATGTTCATCAGCGGCGTATATGCGAAGGCGGGAATTGATTTTCATACGTTTTATTAAACAGTCTCGTACTACATCACGACAGTAAGGCTTTATGCCACAGCAGCGTAAATAATAAGGCTCTAACAACGGCCCATAGCAAAATGTTCATCGCTACTAAGGGGGCGCTTATGCCACAGCGGAGTAAATAATAACGCTTTAGGCGCTATAGGCCGCTGGTATACTGCACAGCGACCATTCAATTTCCTGCTAATGTTCATCAGTGGCGTATATGCCATAGCAAAATGTTCAGACTGTAAAGAGGCTTTATGCCACAGCAGAGTAAATAATAAGGCTCTAACAACGGCCAATGGGCGGCGGAACGCTTATGCCATCATTCAATTTTCCTGCTAATGTTCATCAGCGGCTTTATGCCATAGCGAAATGCACTGTTCATAGCGTTCAGACGTCGAGGCATGCCCTTTTCATTAGGTAATACTGTACGGCGACCTCCAACAGAGCACGGTCGAACGGCGCCGTCCAATCCGTCCCCATGAGCCAGTCGGCTACCTGGCGCAGGAGCGCGCCCTCCGAAGCGCGATCGCCGCGCACGCAACGATCCTCCAGCACCGAGAGTATACGAATAGCAGGAAGCAACAACGTCTGCTGTAGAAAGCTGTCGAGTGACGCTGAAAAAAAGCACACATTCAGGGCCGCCGCGTTTTCGTACAGAATGTTATACCGCCGGCTCGGCTTCCTCCCCCTGTAGCCGCGCATGTGCACGAAGGGGCACCCCTCCTCCGGGGGGCACTCACCACATTCTTGTCGCGCTGTGTCCATCACGCGCTCACCGACTAGCTCAGCAAACGTGGACATCATGCATCGCTGACGACCGGCGTATGAATGCAGAACGCTCCACTCCGAGTCGGTCTGAAGTGTGCCCACGACCACAGGGCGATTGTTACGGGCCCACGGTATGAAGTCTTCCGACGAGACGGACAGCACGGCCAGCGGCAGTGGTGACGATAGCACGGTCGCGGCGGCGTCCGCTGTCGCCGCCGGGGCCATTGGCACAGCGGCTGCCTCGTCTGGACCCACTACCACCACCACCGGGGTTAATGCAACGTACGTGGGCGTCCCGGCGTCGCTCACCAGGTCGTGCGGTGGCATGGGCTGCGCGCCGTCCACTGTCGGCCAGCAGTACGATAGCACTTCTTCGGCTCTCCCCAGCGGTGGAGAGTCGTCGGCAAGGCGTGGCGTTGCTTCCTTCTTAGCGCACTTCTCGGCAGGGGGTGCGCACTCGTCAGCAGCGTCGATAAGGCCGCGCAACGCAGCAGCAATTACAGCGTCCTACAGAAGAATAACCAAAGCAGCAATTAGGTCTACAGAACACTAGCCAAACGTTAGTCATTCAAACGTTCTCGCTCCCCTTCTTCGTCACGACCCGCACCTCACGGACCGTATACGCATCCATTATGCCACCCCACACGACCTTGTGTATGGTCAACTCCAAGACGGTGCCAACCAGGCTCGCCACAAAGCTACTGCGCAACTGGTCGGGCAACAGGGCCGACACATGGTCGGCATTGTAATCGCCTATCGCCGAAATAGCTTCGTCGAACAGGGTGATCCAAATGCTGGCCTCCGTGTCGGTGTCCTTTTCGTCTTCCACCAAAACGCGCACCGAAAAATACGTCTTCGTCGTTGCCTGTATGCCGTGTACAGCGCACGCCTGACCACCACTTACTAGACCTCTCACTTTGCGCTTGCAAATGCCACAGCCCGTGTACGTGCATTTGCTTTTCCAAGCCACCCCAACGATTGTTAGCGGGGTAACAATCTTATACGTGCCATCGCACGACAGCACGAACTCCTTCAACGACACTTCGTCGGGCGCACTCACCACGGCCTCGAAAGTAGGCGCCTCGTTGGCCGTCGGAAGCACCTTCGCACTGGCCTCCGACGCCGGCTTCGCTTTGCCACCCGACGCCACCGTTGGCACCTCCCTCAGCTTGCTGCCTCTCTTTGGTGGCGCCTCTCCGTGCGCGACAGGCGGGGACATGATCAACAACGCTCTGCAACAACAACAAAACGGCAACGAGGGCAACACGACAGCGACAATATTTAGACGTTCTCCGCCCGGTTCCTATATAAGCGCGTTGCACGCGGCCCGCACACAGCCCCCGTGCCCAAACGCACGCGAGCCACAAAGCGGCCGACTCTTACAAGGTTACTAAACCTGAAAAAAATCTCTCGGTCAGTCTAGTGCACTAACAGAATGCCACTTTTATTTCCTAATATAAAGTCACCATAAGATTCTCTAGACCCCACTGACTATTATAGGTCGCTTAGTTTGCTCACATTTCACATTTAACGGTCGTTTTAAAGACTTACAAACAGTTACATAAGTGCTTTATATAAACAGTGACGTCAGCACCTTATGTAAGGCTATGGCGTACGTGACTAGGGGGCCGCGTGCAAACCAGCGGCTCAACAACTGCGCAATTCATTTCTCACTATGGAGCCAACCGAACAAGTTGGTAATTATGCGGCCAATTCTCATCAGGGGCAAAACAGGTACGTTTTGCTAACTCACTGACTTTCATTGCTAACTCACCTAACACTGACTTTCATCGCTCACTTTCTTTTATAACGTTCACTATTTTTTCAGCGATCCGCCTCCCCAAAACGCCGGACTCGGTACGCCCCAAGTCGACGTGAATACGCCTCCCCAAGTCGACGTGATTGCGCCTCCCCAAGCCGGCTCTATGCGTCTACCCCCACCACAAAGCCGCCCCGGCACAAGGTACGTTTAACGATAATTTACCTTTATTTTGCAGACTTTCGATAAAAAGCTATAGCGTCCCACTATTTACAAACGCCCCGCTATCGACTTATTGTTTTTTTACAGGGCCTAACCTAACCAGAGACGCACCGTTACTTTAATACTTTTTTTCATACTTGCAGACGAAACATTGCCGGCTTCGATACCCTACATATAGGACGCGGACAAACCCTTGCGAGACCCTCGCATCGAAACGGCTTTATTCATAGATCGCATAGAATAAATTTAACCCCAGCCGATCTGCTTATGATAGATAGAGGATCGCGCGCCGATCGACCTGGGACATTGTACCTTGGGCGTCGCCGACCGCATCACAGCCCTTAACACTGTTTCCGTCTCCACAGATGAACCCCCGTGCGCCAGTATCACTAATTAAACTTTTCCTCATTCCCCTGCAGAAACCTCTACGTGATAGATCGGAGCCTTGTGCATCGACGCTATGATATCGGCCGGGGCACTACACTGCACCATGTTGGGCCTTCCCCCCGCCCGATCACGTTCACCTCAGGCCGATGCCGTCACCAGCCCCTATTGGCCGTTGAGCCACAACGACGGCCACCACCCGAACAAGACAGTGACGATTCACTCGAAGAGTTCGAGGAGAACTTCGACGATGACTTCTACCCCGGCTACACTGATTTAGAAGTTATTGCGCCCGGCAACCCCTTCCCAGACACTTTCGCACAGCCATTCTCATTTGCGGATATTTTTCCAGCCCCAGATATTCTACCCCCCTCATTTGGCCCACCCATCCCAGCACATCTTTCCGTGCATTTAGCCTTTCCGCCACAACCCCCGGGCCGACACGGCTTTGGTCTCCCACCATGATAAATGAAATTTTATTGTACCAATACAATTTATTTCTCACCGTTTATTGTGTCCGTGTTTCCTTTCACATCCGCCAGCATTCCAAATCACACACGAATAATTCCGCCTATCCACCTATTCGTCGTTGCAACAACGCCCAACACACAAGCTTAATACACGCGCACAGGCCAATCTGACAGCGCCGGGCCCCCAGCTGCTATAACGATATTGCACACATATCAGTGCCCACCAAATGTGTTTCCAACTTACACACGATAAAGCCAGCGAACACCACAAGCTAAATACGCGCACACACAGACCACCAACTGCAATAACACACGAATAATTCCACCTATATTAATACGCGCAGTCCAATCTGACAGCTCCAATATTGCACCGCAATTGCACGCGTATCCATCAGCGGTGCCACAGCTAGCACTGACAGGCATCCACATCAGCGCGCCCCACGAAAAATCCGGCCTTCCGTGCCGCAGCCAGCACTGACACATCGGTGCCAGAAGCTTATTACAAGCGGGCGCTTCGAAAAACATTTATCCGTCAAACCAATGCACATAAAATCCTGCAGCCTGACATTCGACACCACCATTTGCCAGTGAGACGTGAAAACCAGGCCACCAGGCGTAATCTAAACCGCGCGGCCCCACCTCCACCACCGCACCGTTCTAGAAGCTTCTAGAAGGTTCTAGAACCTTCCCGCGCGTCATTATTTTAAACTCGCTGATCTCCAGGGGTGTCACTTCACTCTAAAATCTTTCCCACCTCCCGTGCACGTAATTAATACTAATAGGTCACTATTTGCTATTTTTAGTCATTGCTAACGTTCTCCTCCGATAATTGCACTACTCATTTGTTACTAATTAGTACTTAATTAATTAATTAATTAATTACCCTATTTAGTACCTGATTAGCCACTAGAGGTCGTCATTCCCCCTATTTATTCCATCTTTATTCAGTAGATGGCGACACCCTCTTTCTCATGACCCCCATCAATCACTTTTTGACGTTGCTAAATCATACTGATAAAAAACGTAGGAATTCTACTTATAAAAAACGAAAAAGCCTTTGATCTTAGGTCACTTCCGGGGATGGCGAACCTCTTACCACTACTGACAGGGAATCAGGAGAAGAACAACGTTTTACGTTACGAACAGCTGAGTTACCCCTAAGAGGTGAGAATTTCAGCATATGGGGTATTTTGAAAAGACATAGGTCTTACGTCTTACTCGTGGGGTCGCAGATTAATCCCTCAAAGTTTGTTACTCGAGGTTCAAGTCGTCTAAGAGGAAACCGTTAACGTACCCGCACACATACATACGTTTCCTCGATTATAGTTGGATAACTGGGGCCGGCTCCATGGTGCATACTTAAAGTTACGCGAACACTTACCACCACGCGTTTGCGTAAATTCCCATATTTGCTTATATAAAATTGCGGTTTTTTTACTAAGACAATCATCTTATCGTTAAGAACGTTTCCAGCCGCTTCATGAAACCGGTCCCTGGAGTAGAGCTTGTGCCACCAATGGGAGTCTGAGAAATGACCAATGAGAGAAAACCAATCATGGTTTCCGGTTGAACTTTACTGATTCAATGTTTGTTGCTAGTCTGGTTGGTGTCTATGGGATCTGGTCGGGATTGTTGGTGTTAACTGGGTTAGTAAGTGCATGTTTCATTGTGGTGTATTGAACAGATTAGGCATTGTTTATTTCAGTCATCTGAGATGGGAAAGTCTTCAATATGATAATATTGTTTCTCATTCTATACTATAGCTTGCATGTGTTGGTAATATGTGACTGGAAAGTGTTCAATTAGTGACTATTGTATCTCATTCTACCCAATAGCTATTGCATGTATTGGTAGTCTGTGATTGGAAAGAGTTCAGTTAGTGACTATTGTATCTCATTCTACCCAATAGCTATTGCGTGTATTGGTAGTCTGTGATTGGAAAGTGTTCAGTTAGTGACTATTGTATCTCATTCTACCCAATAGCTATTGCATGTATTGGTAGTCTGTGATTGGAAAGTGTTCAGTTAGTGACTATTGTATCTCATTCTACCCAATAGCTATTGCATGTATTGGTAGTCTGTGATTGGAAAGTGTTCAATTAGTGACTATTGTATCTCATTCTACCCAATAGCTATTGTATGTATTGGTAGTCAGTGATTGGAAAATGTTCAGTTAGTGACTATTGTATCTCATTCTACCCAATAGCTATTGCGTGTGGCGCTCAATATGACGTCTTGTTGTGATTATGCCCACGTCTAACTTTGTGACAAAGCGAAAGTAAATGCCAATGCTGATATGAGAGGTCACTAGCGGAGGTGCCGGGGCTGAGTCATAAGTGGTCTGAGCAGCCAGAACAGGGGCTCAAACTATGTTACACGGCTGAGTGCTTCAGAAAGGATGTTTTTCAGAAGGTACTATATATATGGCTACACATAAACTGCAGCAGGCTTTATAAAAATAACAGCATATATGCCATCTCGTGGTACTGTTGGCTATTGTGATTAGCTTAACAGGTACGGTGCACACTTCCCTACCCGTCCCACATTCACGGACACACGCACTGCGCATATCTTTTCTCGAAGGCTTTTATCCACCCTGGGAGAACGAGTGTGAACCACTCTTCGCCAGGGGCGCCACGTTGGCAACGACTTTTAAAAGATCAATGTTCTGTAATGTTGATAACATCCGCCCTTGGTGCATTGCTTCACGGCTGGGTGTGAGCTAATTGACTAAGCGCATGTTTCATGTTGGTGTATTGAACAGATTAGGCATTGTTTATTTCAGTAATCTGTGCTGGCAAAGTCTTCAATATGATAATATTGTTTCTCGTTCTATGCTATAGCTATTGCATGTCTTGGTAGTTTGCGATTGGAAAGTGTTCAGTTTGTGACTATTGTATCTCATTCTACCCAATAATTATTGCGTGTGGCGCTCAATCTGACGTCTTGTGATTACACCCACGTCTAGCTTTGTGACAAAACGAAAGTAAATGTCAATGCTGACTGAACAGCAAGAACTGGAAGCTCAATCAATATTTCACGTCTGAGTGCTTCAGAAAGGATGTTTTCTAGAAGGTACTATATATGGCTACATATTAACTGCAGCAGGCTTTATAAAAAAATTAACGGCATATATGCCACCACGTGGTACTGTTCGTTATTGTGACTGGCTTAACGGGTACGGTGCACCCTTCCCCACCCGTCCCACGTTCACGGACACACGCAATGCGCATATTGCTTGTACGCCCGACAAGACACACGTCAAGAGCAGTTAGCTGTAAATTTAACGTGAGTTTTCTTGAAGATTTCTCACAGCAACGGTAGGTAGACAGTTGTGTGTGGCTATTATTTATTTGCAGTTAACAGTATGTATCTTTAAAGAAACAATGTAAAACTTCACCAAAATGTTTTAGACGTTAGCTAAATATGTGAGTTTGACGACACCATTTGCTGCACCAATTAACATCAGTTATTCTTGAAATGGGTCGCTCGGTGGTTTTATGGGCAAGTGGGTGTCGGCTTCGCGGATTTAGACTTCGTCTAAAGAATACGCGCCCCAATAGGTTGTCAATCTATGTAGGCGGTGTAGTGAAGACGATTGACGTCGTTTTCAGGGAGAATCCCAGACAGCATTTCCGTCTTGGGCCAAGGTTGGCAAAGAATGATAGAATTATAGATTGGAATGCCAACCTTTGGCCAATGTTGATCCAGTGGTAGGCCAAACAACATATTTACTGCCTAACACAGACTTAGCCTGGCTCCGTCGCTTCACAAGGTGCGATACACTTGGCTGCGTCCAAGTTGCTCGCCAAAAATAATAATAAAAATGAAATATGACCCATCCCTGCAGCTCCCATCACCCTCACCCATCCCTGCAGCTCCCACCACCCTCACCCATCAATGAATCACCTCCTCCTCCCACTTGGCGCCTCCATTGTTTAAGTCTCGCCTCGACTTTGCTCCGTTATTTTAACTTTAAGAGTGCTTATTGTACTCCTTTTTGTGTTTACTTACAATTAATAGTTTCGAGTTTTACTTCTAGATTCTAGTGGTCATCGTTGTCGACACTTTTATTAAACACGTTTTCATTATAACGTGTTTAGACTTGTCTTTGACTTGTCGTGACCAACTGAGCCGTCATGGCGGACCGCTCACAATCCCGCCACCAGCGAAAGTGCCCCGCCTGCACAAAATTAATGCGCAGCGGCGACAACCACCCGGACAAGTGTCGCTCTTGTCATGGCTGTACAGTCGACAGCAAGTGCGACATATGTTCGGAATGGACAGAAAAAGTCTGGGCTGGCATAGTCGAACGAACGAAAGCCAGATCGTCCAGGAAACGCCGCTCCGCCTCTACGACGCAGCCGTCGTCCGACAGCCGCTCGCCGACGTCGGCACTCCGTGGCTCGCGCGATCGCAAACGACCACTCTCGCGCACTTCCAGCATGTCTAGCGGCAGCTTTCGTGGCTTTTCTCCCATTCATTCTACTGAGAATACCCGCGAAGGTGGCCGCGAGTCAATGATGGAGGAAATCTTGCGTTTGCTCCGTGAGCAACGAAAGTTCCCGTCTGTCAACTCCGAGCCGGTCAATTCGTCAACCGACACCGTAAGTAACTCGCCAACTCGTGCTTCCGGAGGCCCAGCTATGACCTGGGCGGTTGACGGAACTGGCCGGACAATTGTCCCAACAGTTGGATCCCACGCAGTCGCGGGGGAATCCGAGCACGCACCCGGTAACTCATGCCAGTGGGTCTATACCGGAAGGCCGACTCGGAGCGAGTTCCCGGACACCCGGAGAGGGTAAACCGGTCTCCGGGACGAGAGGGGCTTTCCCGCGAATGCCACGTTCGGCACACCCTCCGGTTTGAAACCCGAAACCCGGCCGGACCTCCGGTCCCGGCGGGAGTAATCCGAGAAGGCGGCGTTCGGCACGCACACCGGTCCGAACCCCGAAACCCGGCCGAGTCTCCCGTAGCTGGGGGAATTCCCCGGAACTACCGCGTTCGGCCTGCACAACGGCCTGAAGTGCCGGAGCCAGAGGGCTTCCAACGGGCATCCCGCGCGCGTCACCGAGGCGGAGACCGTGGGCAAATCGCAACGTTTTGCGTCAGTCCCTCGCGCTAGGGAGACCCTCTACGCCCCAGTGGAGCTCCCTTCACCAGAATTTCCTTTCTCCAGGGATTCTCCCATGGTGGACAGAAGTTTCGCAGACATTTCCCGCTCACCAGCAGGGGGGGGGGAGCACAGCACAAGTTGGGGGCAGAACAACGCTATTTCAGGGACCTCGCGACCCTGTCACGTAGACGGCTTTGTATCACGTCCTTTCAGGATTGGTCTGGGCGTCTCTGAATCGTTCAATTCAGGGCATGATCGACCATGTGAACACAGGAAATGTTTCGGCAGAATCCGTGTTACACCAACTGAGGACTACTTTGCAGTTGTCACAATCAGTCGCAACTGCTTGGTCGGATGGGGCCGCGTTGGATTGTGCGATGACATACAACATCTTGTTGCACCAACGCGACCTCACCCTCCGGGGGGTCTCTACCCTTTTATCCCAGGATGAAAGGGAGAGCCTCCGCACGGCGCCATTTGGGTCATCGTCCCTGTTCGATGAACTGCCAACTAGGTGGCAGTTACGAGACAAGATAGTTGGTCGGCAGCGGGAACATGCCTTATACCATTCTCGACACCTTTCCCCGGGGCTCAGTCCTCGCGACCTTCCCCTCGTTCCTACTGGCCAGCTCACACAAGAACTACATCGCGACGACAACCTACTATGCTCCCCTCTCCTCACATCCACGGCCCTTTCTGGCCGCCAGAGGACGTGGTTCAGGCCGTTCCTTTCGTGGTCGAGGAGGGAGGAAACATGAATTGTGACTGTCTGTGCCAGGCTCCTCGGTCAATGGGCGGCCCTACCATTGCATACCCGTCGACTGTGGGCTCCCCAGGGATACCACGACAGGCGGTCGTGTTACCTCCTTTACTTACAGGGAAGGTGGGAGCTCGACTATCCCTGTTTTGCGATGCCTGGATACGAAAGAGGTGCAACGAGTGGGTGTGCAATGTTTTGGAGGTCGGTTTCCGTCTCCGTTTCCGAGAACGTCCTCCCATGACATGTACCCCTTTACCATTTCTAAACAAGGGCTCCCTTGTGAAGCGAAAAGCACTCCAGGCAATGATCCAGACATTGCGGCAAAACAAAGTAATCGAGATGGTCCACGACACTGCATCTCCCGGGTTTTACAGCCATCTTTTCCTTGTTCCAAAGAAGTCAGGAGGATGGAGGCCTGTTATCGACCTCTCATTTCTCAACACTTTCTTAGAAATTCCCCACTTCACGATGGAGACTGCAGAAAGCATTCGGCGATCTCTACCTCGGGACGCCTGGGTAACATCGATTGATCTTGTGTACGCCTATTTCCACATTCCCATCCACAGGGGTTACCGAAAATTTCTTCGTTTTCAGACTCGGGACCCCATATACCAATTCAGAGCTCTGCCGTTTGGCATCTCTCCAGCACCCTGGGTGTTCACCAAGATTATGGCAGAGATCAAAGTGCTGGTGCATGTGATGGGCATCAATCTCTGTCAATACCTGGACGACTGGCTGATATTCTAGACATTTCGCGATCAGTGCCTCCTGATTCACGAGAAGAAGTCGGACTTGATTCCCACACAGAAGTTAATTTTTCTGGGATATCAGTTCGATCTGATTTCCTTCCAGGTGACTTCAACATCAGAACGATTTCACAAACTCAAGGAGCTGATTCGTTCATTTCTTCTCCGACGGGGAGAATGTGCTGGTACATGGCAGATCCTACTAGGTATGTTTGCCGCAACAGAAAAATTAGTTCCTCTGGGACGTCTACACACTCGCGAAACCCAACATTGCATCTCACAACATTGGGATTTCAATGCATCAACCAGCAACCTGTGGATACCTTTTTCCCCTACTGCGGAGGAGGATCTCAAATGGTGGATGTCGGGACACAATGTTCTGAGGGGTTACCCCGAAGGACCCAGACGCACAGTTATTTACAGATGCATCAAGCATCGGCTGGGGTGCACACTGGAACTTATTGACGGTCTCCGGTGTATGGACAACAACCGAGAAAACATTTAACATCAATGTGCTCGAGTTGGAAGCTATACACAAAGCCGAGCTCCACTGGCTGAGGAAGCTTACAGGCCTCACAGTCCTTGTAGCGTCAGACAACTCCACTGTAGTGTCCTACATCAACAAGCAGGGCGGAACACGGTCAATATCGCTGTGCAGACGGACCAAGAGGCTACTCAACATGTGTCAGACCAGCCGGATTATACTACGGGCACGCCACATTCCCGGGAGATTGAATGTTCTGGCAGACGTCCTGTCGCGCCCAGCCCAGATGTCGGGTACAGAGTGGTCTCTTCACCCCTCTGTCTTCCGGGCGCTCACACTGGAATGGGGAATTCCCTTGTTGGATCTATTTGCAACGAGATATAGACTTTTATTTCATGCGTTATCTCACTCAGAATATATAACGCGACGGGAGATTTCAGCAGTTTCAGGAAACTCGCCGGAAAAGATCATTGAGATCGAGTTTACGACCGCTGATCTATCCTGAAATATTCACATGAACACTATGTTTGTCTGCTAGTAAACAGATATTGTAAGTTGTGAAGATTTGTAACAAAGTGACACAATAATGATTGAAAACACGGAAGACATGGGCGTATATATGTGAGTGCACTTTGACAATATATTTATTTGTACCCTACCTTTAAAATGGTGTAAGTACGTTCACTTTCTCATTTCACGATGTATTGCCGAAAACACACTTATATTTATTTAGAAGTATTTACTTACTTACATGTTTTTGATATGGTGTGCTTTTCTCGAAGGATTTTATCCACCCTGGAAAAACGAGTGTGAACCACTCTTCGCCAGGGGCGCCACGTTGGCAACGACTTTCAAAAGATCAAAGTTCTGTAATGTTGATAACATCCGCCCTTGGGTGTGAGCTAATTAAATTAGCAATGACGTGTGTACACAATATGTACTAACATGCGACTATTAACAAGTTAACATAGTGTGAATGACTTACAGACTAGACATGGACCACTCGACGAATCCTACAAGTGGCGCTGCTGCTCCCTCTGGTGACGGGATGTCAACAGGAGGTGACTACCATGTTGATATGTGCAAGTGTTGTTAATTTCTCTCACATTTGGCCCCTATATTTTTAATTTCATCCAAAATATGGTGTAAAGATGTTGCAAAACAAACAATAGACCAGAATCTTCGCTTGGACATGTGTATATAATATACGTTAGTTGTAGCGTTATATTGACTGTTATCGTGTTCCTTCTTAAAGTTGCATTCTGAGTTAAACTAACATTTTATCTGTTTTTGTACGAAATTGAATGTAGTTTAATGTTCAAAAGACATGTCTACTTATACATATTGTTCCCTTTGTTTTGAATTAATAGTAATCAACTGACCGCATTTATAACTAATATGAAAACAGATTTATATTACTCTGAGATATGGAGATTGCAAGGAAAGAGGAATGAACCGTCAGGATTGATTTGTTTCAGAGCAAATGCAGACCAAACTTCAAAGCACTCAAGAACAGCTTAAGGACTCATTGAAGACCATTGCAGCACTGCAGAGAGCACAGCAAAAAGAAACAGAGGCAGCACTCAAGCAGACGAATACAGAACTCGAGCAGACGAAGACAGAACTCGAGCAGACAAAGACAGAACTCAAGCAACAACAGGCAATAAGTGAGTTGAGAACATTTAATGTAAGTTAGCAGTTTCAATTCTAATAAAATATATACAGTATGGTTTTTATTATTGATTACTAATTATATGCATTCTATCAAAACAAGGGTTTTGATCAGTCTGTGAGAAAAATCGAGTAGATTGTGAAATGAGCTTGGATTTTGTTTGGGCATTAACAGGAAATGAAGAACTTGTCTATTTTCCTTCCTAGAATTAAAGTGTTGGACTATCTACGTGATGTATTCGCAAAAAAACAACAACTCACATTCATTCTACTTACTATTACTGACTACACACTCACAACTTTGACTACTTACTCTTACTGACTACACACTCACAACTTTGACTACTCTTTCTTACTGACTACACACTCACAACTTTGACTACTTACTCTTACTGACTACACACTCACAACTTTGACTACTTATTCTTACTGACTACACGCTCACAACTTTGACTACTTACTCTTACTGACTACTCGCTCACAACTTTGACTACTTACTCTTACTGACTACACGCTCACAACTTTGACTACTTAATCTTGCTGACTACACACTCACAACTTTGACTACTCACTCATACTGACTACACGCTCACAACTTTGACTACTTACTCTTACTGACTACACGCTCACAACTTTGACTACTTACTCTTACTAACTACATACTCACAACTTTGACTACTCACTCTTACTGACTACACACTCACAAATTTGACTACTCACTCTTACTGACTACACACTCACAAATTTGACTACTCACTCTTACTGACTACACGCTCACAACTTTGACTACTTACTCTTACTGACTACACGCTCACAACTTTGACTACTTACTCTTACTGACTACGCACTCACAACTTTGACTACTCACTCTTACTGACTACACACTCACAACTTTGATTACTTACTCTTAATGACCACACACTCACAACTTTGACTACTTACTCTTACTGACTACATACTCACAACTTTAACTACTTACTCACCCTCCACTTAATGACTATTTACTCACACTATACTTACTGTCGTTTCAGTCGGTCTACTTACTAAACTAATCACTTAATGGTTACTCACTCACGCACTCATTCAGTCAGTCACTCACGCACTCACTCAGTTAGTCACTCACCCACTCACTCCAACACGTACGCCACTAATTAAAAAATGTGTATGTTTGATGCCTGTAGTAGTGGTGGTGAGTGTGACGACAACAACTAGGTCTATTTAGGCTCCTACAGAGGAATTATGCAGTGGCACCGATGGCCATTGGGACGTCATAAGATATAGCGTCCACTACTTGTACTTGGTTATTGTGTTTCTTAATTAAGAATGACAATAATAGCATTAATGGACTATACGATAATTATAAATGTAACGTCCATAGTTACAATGCTAACCTGTTAGTCTTGACGGAGATTCATCGTGGGTGATGTAACCACTACAGTCGGCTTATTTCCTAAGCTAATTCTAGAAAAAAATGCTGTATTGCCCTTGAACGCATACGAGCCAGGTCTGTTTCAGCTTCTACTGAGGAAATGATCAGGAAAATTACGGCTAATGCAAAACCAGGTACCTTTCTTTGTAATTCATTTCAATTAGAAGAAGCCCTGTGCAACGTTCGCAGTCGTGCGATCATGCACAAAAGAATTCCCCTACATTCCACGTTCTGGAATTGTGAGACATCGGCCCGACTTATGCCTGGTCGCATGCATTTGCCAATATGTGGCAAACATTTAAATAGATTGTATCGTACGGGTCTGCCATCATCCCGTTTAATCAAAAATTGTTCCTGATATGAAGAAGTAGACAATTGCGTGAGACTTCAGGATGTCCCAGCACAAAAATTCTGGGGATTCAGACGAACATTTCAGTAATATTCCTGTATATATGACACGTTTCTACATCCAAAACACGGCGTTTGTACAGAAATTCTAATCGATGATGGAATGCTAAGTGAAATGTCATTTGTTTTCGGCTTACATAATGGCGTATGTGATACATTATTTGCAACTTAGGCCATGGTATCTCAATGTCGACAAGTTTCAGCCATTGTTTATAACTGTCGTGTGTAATAGAGATATGATAACGGTGCGTGTCATCTCTACCTGTGAAGTCGGGTGCACGTGAGTAAAATGTGTTGCTTGCTGACATGTGTGGTAGTTTTAAAGTGAAAGAAAAGAAACGAAAGAAAACTAGAAACATCGGAGCAAGAAGTAGACGGAAATCCAAAGAATTTCATTTAAATTACGTGTGTGTTGCGTCTACAGTGGACAGTGAGAACAGGCAAGACAAGCAGCGCCGGGCCCTCCGTGTGATGGCGGAGCTCAAGAAGCTGTGCGCGTTCTTCACCCAGTTCATCGTGGAGGACGGGAAGTTGGACTTGGGCAGTGAGATTGGTGAATATTGTGATGTGCTGACAACGACCAACCTCATGGACTTGGCGTTTTGGCTGCCGTCAGGTTCATCAGAAATCACAAGCTTAAAGTGAGTACACATCTGATTTCTTATTTGTGCATGTTTGAATATGCCTACAGTGTCACGTGTCGGAGATGACGCATGTAGACACTTCCACCAACGCATCCACAACAACAATCATGTCAATCTATTATCAGACAACGATATTTTATTTGCATGACTGTTTTCGCTGCAAACTGTAAAATATTTTGCAAAGCCATATTGCTGATACCGGTGCGATTATAAACATGACTCTGTTTTATTATGCAGCATAACACAGGCGTCGGAACCGTTAGGGGAGTCTTGGGGGTCCAGCCCGGCAATACTTTTGGGACCATTTGCTAATATCAAGGCGTGGATTTGCTAAGGAAAGTATTTGAACAGTATGTAGTGTTACGTAAGTTCGGACGCGTGTACTGTGTAGAGTTACAGCGTGTTACAAGAAGGGGGCAAACTTCCTAGAAAACGTAATTACGTAATTTATTATTTGTCCGTGTCCTGAGTGTGTTTTCCCGATATAGCTACTGCCGTTATAGTTACTTCTCGTTGTGGCTAACTTTTATTTCCGTTATTGTCAATTGTTAAATTTTATAGTAAAATTATATCCGATATAGCTACTTTTTAAATTGTACACTTCAAAAAAGGCAAGGGGTGACAGGTGTACTATTTCAAATTGCATTAGGACATTTATACATCAGCTTGCCTAAAACTGTTATAATCTATGCGCAGTGCACTGTTTCCTACCAGCTGTGTGTGTTTATACAATTATTATACAAGGGTTTAACAGGTAAAGGGTAAGTTCTTATATAACGCAGTATCCAGTCCTCAGGACTGCTCAAAGCGCTTTACACTTTACTTCCTGGCAGACCTGTTCAATCGAACACAATCTCGATTTCTCTGGGAAGCATTCAGCCATGCTGCTATTAATCCGCGAAGATTATTCGTACACAAATATCCACCACTGTCTATAGCCAGGTACTCATTCATTCAGCAGCGTGAACTGGAGCAATGTAGAGTAAACGAACATGCCCAAGGTTCGACACCGCCGCCCAGGATTTGAACCCGCATTCTCAATCGAGAGTCTGGAGCTCTTACCACTGCGCTACTGCGCACCACAAGCGCATAACCTACTGATGTAATAACACAAAGTCGTTAGGCCTAGTTGTAGGCTTTAATAAAAGTTCAACGCATTCTCAAAGTGCATCTGCACTGAGCTGTTACAATAATATCATGGTAGAGCAGCTAAACTACAGAACAGTCAAATTCACTAAAACAGCTGCAGAACTGCCAAACGCATAAACAAATTAAATAACATTACTATGTCATTCTCCCCTTGCTAGAAAGCAGTCATTATTAGCCCACTTAAAGGTCCAAGCGTACAGGGGTTCGACGAACACGTTCAGAGCGTCGAAGCTGATGGTCGCCTTCTCCCTCAGGATGTTCAGCAGAAATTTCAATGGACACGGGTCGTCGTGGACTGTCGACAGAAGCGGGAACTCCTTCGGGTTGATGTAGCCGTTCATCCGCTGACGACTCGCCTGTCGGGGCCAAATGTCGGAGGGACACGGTCGTTTCCCGGCCATCGGGGTAGTGAACATGAGCGTACTGAGGATTCGCTTGAAGAAGTTCTACTTGGTCCACGAGTGGTTCCACTTTGCTGTGACGTACATGCCTTTTGAGTAAGATGGGTCCAGGCGTACATAGCCAAGTCGGTACGGACCCTCCGGTTGTAGAGCGTCTAGCGAAATTTAACAGCCTCTCTTGAGGAGTCACGTTGTTTGCTGTTGACAATAGAGAGCGAATAGAGTGCAACGCATCAGGCAGTACAATTTTGGTGATCGCCTTCCAGACTATTCCATTGTATCTCTCCGTCTGGCCATTTCCTTGAGGATTATAGCTTGTAGTTCTGCTGCTAGCGATGCCTTTACTCATTAGGAACTCCAGGAGCTCTCTGCTCATGAAAGAGGACCCACGATCAGAATGAATGTAGGCGGGCGTTCCAAATAGTGCGAACAATTGACACAGACAGCTGATGACAGTAGGCGTAGTCATGTCTGCACACGGGAACACAAAGGGGAACCTAGAGTACTCATCTACAACCGTCAGGAAGTATAGATTTTTGTCAGTACTTGGCAGAGGTCCTTTAAAGTCCACATTGAGTCGTTCGAATGGCTGTGTGGCTTTAATGAGATGCATGTTTTCTGGCTGATAGAATCTAGGTTTACTCTCTGCACAGACTTTGCATGAGCTGGTCAACCGTCGCA
This sequence comes from Paraescarpia echinospica, assembly GCA_020002185.1. Lineage (NCBI taxonomy): Eukaryota > Metazoa > Annelida > Polychaeta > Sabellida > Siboglinidae > Paraescarpia > Paraescarpia echinospica. Next base: position 19,182 of record JAHLWY010000761.1, on the reverse strand, counting down.
CGTCTTCAACCGAATAAGGTAAGTTCTTTGATTTCACAAAGTGGAGCATACGTGTCACTCCAGGGTGACATAGTGACTCATGGAGTTCGATTAGTTGACGAAGGTCCGTGCCTATAGATGAACAAAACGACCTCGAGAAAGTGTCAGAAGGTATGTTTCCCTTTCCTGGGCGATACATAATATCGAAGTCGAAGCAAGATAGCTCCATGCGCCAACGCATCATTTTGTCGTTCTTTATCTTACTTTTCTGTCGTTTGTCGAACATGTAGCTGACAGATTTTTGATCAGTTTTCAGAGTGAAATGTTTTCCAGTCAAATAATGTCTCCAATGACGATCTGATTCAATGATTGCCTGTGCCTCTTTTTCAACTGATGCGTGACGCGTCTCGGGCCCCTGAAGCGTGCGAGAAAAGAAGGCTACAGGACGTCCAGCCTGATTTAGTGTAGCAGCTACAGCCGATTCAGATGCGTCAGTCTCAACCTCGAACGGTAGGGCCTCATCAATTGCAGTCACCACAGATCCTTCAATATCACGTTTGAGTTGTTGAAATGCCATTTCAGCTTCCTTCGATGCAGGAAACGTTGTCGTGATACTAAGAGGACGAATCTTGTTCGAGTATTCGCGAATCCACTGTGAGTAATAGGCGAAGAACCCAAGGACCCTACGGAGAGACTTCATGTCGTGAGGCATAGCGAGCTGACGTAGAGGTCGAAGACGCTCAGGATCGGGCCGCATGTTACCATCCTCCACAACATAGCCCAGGATGCTAAGTTTTGTTGTGGAGAACACACATTTACCCTCGTTGTAAACGATGTTCTTCATTTCAGCTGCCTTGAAGAACCGTTCTAAGTTTAGATCGTGTTCGGTTTGGGTCATACCGCAAACAGTGATGTCATCTAAGTATGCGAATGTTCCATCAAGTTCTGCCTCCTTAATGAACGAGTCCATAATACGCTGGAAGCAAGCCACGCCGTTTGTGACGCCGAATGGAATGCGGGTGAACTGATAGAGGCTTCCACCAGATTCGAATGCCGTATATGGTTTGTCTTCATTTCTTATGGGTTCCTAGTGATAAGCGCTGCGCAGATCTATGGTGCTGAACACACGGTACTGAGCTATTTTGTTGACCGTGTCATCGATGCGAGGGAGAGGGTACCCATCGAGTAGCGTGAACCTGTTGACCGTCTGAGAGTAATCAATCGCGAGACGCTTCTAATGATTTTCGTCCTTTGTGACAACAATTTGGGCACGCTTAGGGGGAATTACTGGGTTCTATAATCCCTTCACGTAATAGTCGCTGAGTTTCTTTTTCAATGAACTTATGATCATCAAAGCTGTAGCGACGCGATTTTGAAGCAATGGGATGACAATCAGCTGTCAGATTAGCGAAAAGTTCTGGAGTGGTTAGTCCGCAAAGCGCCAGGGGTGGCTGATCTCCCCCGTATTTCAATGTGACACTCTCATGTTGCTGCTGAAAGTCTAACCCGAGGATAACGTCTACGCATAGCTCGGGAAGTATGTACAATCGAACGTTTTTGTAGCCACATCCCTTTACTGTTAGGTCAACGTCACAAAACCCAAGCGCTTTAGCTGAAAGAGACGCCGAAGCCATGGAAACAACATTGTCCGAAGGGTAAGTCGTTATAGACTTTTGTCTGATAAGCTTTGGATGAATGAAGCTCTCAGTACTACCACTGTCAATCAGGCATTCAACTTCTAGCCCGTATAAGCCAATCTTACACATTGCTTTAGATAGTGCTGATGGGCCAGTTACAGACGTCACAGATGCAATAGTTGGACGATTCAGCGGATTCATTCCAGTTGATGCAACCTTGGAAACAGGTTCCGAGCGACACACTTTCGCGAAATGTCCCTTCTTTTGACATTTATTGCATATGGCTTCGCGTGCAGGACATTTTGCGCGTGGATGTCTAGCATTACCACAAAAGAAACATTTATTGTTAGCAGCTGAATCCTCCTCAACAGCAGATTTTTGTTCACCGGCAGCGGCACTGAATGAGGGTACAGGTGGAGCACAGTACAGCTCCGAATTCTTCTGCGCCAAGTCTAATGACCTAGCCTGATCAAACATGGCCGCTAAGTCTAACGTCTTATTTTCCAAGAGACGTTGACGGATCAATGATGATTGTAGACCGCTGATGAATGCGTCTCTGATGGATTCCTCTGATGGATTCCTCTAGAGCAGCAGTAACACTTTTGAAGTTACAGTCTTTGCTTAACGTTTTTAGAGCCTGTAGATATTCGTCTAAAGTTTCACCGGCTTGTTGGCGACGTGTAGCCAGGAGGTGTCGAGCGAAAATCTCATTCGTAGGTTTTATGTACAAAGCTTCCAAAGTATCAATAGCGTTTTCGTAAGTGGCACATTCCGCGATGCTCTCATAGATCTTCAGCGTAACGTAGTTAGTTAACACGCAAAGTTTATCCAGTCCTTCGGCAGGAAGAACACACAAAAAGTTTTGGAATGTTTTCAACCAGTGCGTCCACTCTTTAGATGCTGATGATGAGTTTGAATCAGTATCAAGACGTTCTGGTCTGAGTAGCCTATCCATAGTAGCAGTGAACCACAAATAGCAATGGGCTGAAATTGTCGCAGTTTGTTTTGCCCGATTATCGCTCAGTAGAATGATTGCCGGATGCCAGCAAGTCCACGATTGGAGTTGCCCAAGTACATATTATTTGAGCAACTTTTATGTTGATTAAATTGATGTAATAACACAAAGTCGTTAGGCCTAGTTGTAGGCTTTAATCAACATAAAAGTTCAACGCATTCTCAAAGTGCAACTGCACTGAGCTGTTACAATAATATCATGATAGAGCAGCTAAACTGCAGAACAGTCAAATTCACTAATACAGCTGCAGAACTGCCAAACGCATAAACAAATTAAATAACATTACTATGTCACCTACTGTTTAAAATCCCAATGTATTTAGCAATATTGTCGTGATTTTTATTCGGGTTGGTGGTTATGAACCGATACATGTTTCCATGGTGTCTTAAGTTCAAACACGCGTATAAATATAGTGGAGGTACGTCTATGCTGCATATACTGCGTTCTTCTGGACACTTCTTGCTTTTTGCGAGATCGCTGATTTAAAATGGCTGTATTAAAACAAATATTACAATAATTCTAGAACATTTTTCTTATTTAAGAAATGTTGTATTGTCTTTCTTGTTATATTATGGTTTGTGGCAGATTTTAGAACCAATTAACGTTCAATTTCATTTTACACAAAATAATGACTGATTTTGAGGAAATATTTGCCTGTCATAAGTTCTTTTAATTAGTGTGAACTCGAATCATATATATTCGAAGGTTCTCTCACAGAATATTATGTTGTGGAAACATATATTCAATTATGAATAATATAGTTATTTATAAATGAAACCACACAGTGCTAAACATTCAGGCTATACAACGCCAATGACATTTGGCGAATGCATCTCGAACAACGTTGTCGTCTGATCAAAATAGCCGTATTCACGGTTTGTTAGAAGAGTTCTATAGTCTTACTTTAATGTGTACTATGTATCGTAATTCGAGGCTATATTTGGCAGAGATAGATCGTAGAAATTGGTGGTGCAGAAAAGTTGCCTTACTATCATTCATAAAGTTGCAGTAAACATATATTGAGTAGCAGTTGTGCTTAAAGTTTCGTATTCTTCTGGATAGAAGTAACCACAAGATTGTGAAGAAGAAGAAGAAGAAAAGTTAGTTAGTTAAAGTATTTTAGAACACCTTAGTATAGTGAGTGATAATAGGGTAACTTAGCCTTCGATAAGTTGTAAACAAGATCTAACAAACCTGATTATGTGGTAGAATATATAGGAGATAAAGTAACAACCATCAAACTACTTACGTAAGATAATATCTGTAAGCCAGTACTTGCTAGATATTTTGATTAATTAGCATTTTTGCTAGGGCAAGGGCGATAGTCGGGCGGCGTAACCTAAATAAATATATAAAGCAGCCTAACGTAACGTAATTGACTGTATTTAAATTAGGTCACTAACGGTAATGTTAGCGTTCGTGATAGAATAAATAGTCGGCTGTGTAATTAAAATCTGTAACATTAAGTGTGCTGTAGTACACAAGAAACAGTCTTTATAAAGACTAAGTTAGTTAAGATATTAAATAACTTCTGATAGGGATATGGCGCCTTGCAAGCGGCAAGTCAAGGCAAAGCGACATTTGGTGTGCGATCACTGACAAAGCTGGGTAGATTTTGCATTGCCCGGCTGTGGGAAATCATGAGCAGAAACCATGGAGGAAGGATTCACCTTTCAGTGCATTGGGTGTTGGAGTGTCTGCAGAAGGAGATAGTTAGGTTGACAGATATTGTGAAGGGAATGGAGATGGGAATTAGAAAGGAGACAGGTCGAATGGAGAGAGACGACAGGAAGAGAGGTGAGAATACTGCAAGACTGAAGTAGAATAGCAGTGGCAAGAAAACTGAGGGAAGGTGATTGGAGGGAAAGAAATTAGAAAATCGACGACAGAAAACGTGACAAGCGTGAAGGTGACAGGGGAGAAAGTGACCGTATAGAAGGAGGGAGGGAAGATGGGACTGAAGAGGAGAGAAGAAAATGAGATGGGAGGAAAGATGAAGGGACGAAAGGAAGTGAGAGCAAATGTGATACAAGAGAAGTCGATAAAAGGGACGCTGACAGGAGGAAAGGTGACAAGAGAAAAACCGACAGGAAAGAATGGATCGGAAAAGAATATGACAGGAAAGAAGATGACAGGGGGACAAGACAAGGAAAGAGAGGGTGTTTATGAGCGACTCCCTTATGAGAAAGACGGACAAGAAACTGAGCGAGAGGAAGGACGTCGTTGTTTGTCTACCGGGAGCTAGGATTGAACATGTGACTGACAGGGTAGAGAAGGTATTGGGACATGGCAAGGGAGGGTCTATACTGGTACATGTAGGAACAAATAATGCTGACAGGGAGGGAACAACTGGGATACTACAGAAGTATAGACAGTTAGTGAGGAAGCTAAAGAAAACAAGAGTTGAACAGATAATTCTGTCAGAAATGTTTTCAGTAATGGGAGAAAGGGGGACAACGTATAGAAACTGCAAGAGAATGGCGATCAACGCACTAGTTGAGCAGATGTGTGAAGAAGAAGGGGTGGGATTCACAGATTTATGGGAATACTTTGTTGGGAGGGAAGATATGTACACGAGAGATGGCCTCCATCTTAGTGGAAAGGGAGCAGCAGTTTTCTCAGAGAACCTGCTACGATCTGTTGACGTGGGACAGGTTGCATCTATTTAAACTAGATTCGCAGGGGGGACTCACAGAAAAGCCTGAAACTGGAGGCATAGATAAAGACAGCACAAATAAATCAGCTAAGAACAGTCCGGAAAACTCTTCTGAAGCTGGATATAAATGTATTTGTTTAAACGCAAGGAGTATAGTAAACAAAAGAAATGAACTAAACGTTATGGTAGAAGATATTGACCCTCACATAATAGGTATAGCCGAATCCTGGACCACCACCGATACATCAGATGCCGAATTGGGACTGACAGGATATGTAATGTTTAGGAAAGATAGAATAAGAAAAAAGGGAGGTGGAGTTATTTTATATATTAAAGAATCTATCCAGGAAATAAAAAAGGAAGCTTATGAAATAAAATTAGAATGAGAAGCAGATTGCGAAGAAGCTGTTTGGTGTAACATAGTTACAGGAAACTCAACGTTAACAGTAGGGTTAGTTTATTGAAGTCCAAACATAAGCATAGAAGAGAATGAAAAAATACAAAATGCTATAATGGAAGTAAGCAAACGGGACTGTATTATTATGGGGGATTTTAACCACAGGCATATACAATGGAAATCTCTACAGAGTATGGGGAGTGAAGACCACAAGTTTTTAGTTTTAGTTCAAGATACTTTCCTTTCTCAACATGTGCTAGAACCAACCAGGGGTGAGAATGTGTTAGACATAGTTTTGTCCTCACAGAATGAATTAGTTGACAATGTCAAGATATGTGAGCCACTGGGGAGTAATGATCACAACCAGATACATTTTACCATCAAAGTAAAATCAGAAAGGAATAATAAAAAGCAGTGTAGGAGAAATTTCCACAAAGGAAGGTATAAGGACATGAGGAAATATTTAGCAAAGATAGACTGAAATAACACACTGAAAAATAAGACAGCAACAGAATGCTGGAATATATTAAAGAGTGAAATTAAGTGCATAGTTAATCAATTTGTTCCCTTCAAAAAACAAGGGAAACTGTCCAAAAAGAAACACTTATCGAAAGAAGCCATTAGAAAATTAAGTATAAACAAATGATGTGGAAGTCATATAGATGTACTGGAAATGATGAAGACTACAACAGTTATAAAGAAGCACTTAACCAAGCTACAGCTGAAATTAGAGATTCAAAGAGAAGCTATGTAATATTACTAACTAGTAATATAAAACATGACAGCAAGAGTTTTTATGCGTATGTTCGAAGCAAATAGAAAGTTCAAGATAAGGTTGGTCCTCTAGAAAATAGTGCTGGAAATATAATATCAAAGGAATTCTTAAAGGCAGAAGACCTGAATGAGTACATTAGTTCAGTGTTTACCTGGGAAGATATTAGTTCACTGCCAGTACCAGAGGCTAAGTTCAAGGGGGCAGATTCATACTATTTAGGACAATTAATTGTAACCCCGGAAATGGTAGCTAAGAAAATAAGGGCTATGAAGGACAACAAATCACCTGGAGTGGATGGGATTCCGCTGAAACTACTATTGGAAATTGTAGAACAAATTAGTGTACCGCTTGCAACAGTTTTCAATTTGTCATTAGAAGAGGGAGTAGTTCCTTTAGAATGGAAAGAGGCAAACATTATACCGTTATTTAAAAAAGGTTCGAGAAACAAGTCAGAGAACTATAGACCAATGAGTTTAACATCAATGATTTGCAAATTATTAGAAACACTAATTAAAGATCACATGGTGGATTTTCTTGTTCAACATAACTTGATAAACCCATCTCAACATGGGTTTTTTAAAGCGAGGTCATGCTTAACAAATATGTTATGTTTTTTGGAAGATATCACTAAGTGGGTAGATGAGGGGTCACCAGTAGATATCGTCTACTTAGATTTTCAAAAAGCTTTCAACAAAGTACCACATCAAAGATTACTGCTTAAACTAAAGGCCCATGGCATAGGAAATGGTATAATAAACTGGATAGAAAAATGGCTGATTGACAGAAGACAACGTGTAATTGTTGATGGGGAGGCTTCAAACTGGAAATCGGTATTGAGTGGGGTACCACAGGGATATGTATTAGGACCTATATTATTCTTAATATATATCAACGATTTGGATGAAGAAATATCAAGCAAGGTGTTGAAATTTGCGGATGATACAAAAGTGTTTAGAAGGATTAAAAATGATGGAGATAGACAACATTTACAAGATGATCTTGGCAAGTTGATTAAATGGTCTGAAAAGTTGCAAATGCTGTTCAATTTTGGGAAATGTAAATGCCTCCACGCAGGACATGGGAACGAAGATGTAGAATAAACAATGGGGGGTACTGTACTAAATACTACTGTAAAAGAAAAGGACTTAGGGTTAACCATTAGTGCTGATATGAAGGTTTCAGAGCAGTGCAGAATTGCAGCTTCAAAGGGAAATAAAATCCTTGGATTAATTAGGCGAAACATAACGTATAAGGAAAAAGAGCTAATACTACCGCTGTACAAAACAATAGTTAGGCCTCATTTAGAATATTGTATTCAAGCGTGGAGGCCAAATCGCAGGAAGGACATTGATATGCTAGAAAGAGTACAGAGGAGAGCAACTGAAATGATACCAAAACTGAGGGATCTTAGTTACGAAATACGCCTAAAAAATACGGTTTAACAACACTAGAGACTAGGAGATTGAGAGGAGATCAGATAGAAGTGTTTAAAGTAATGAATGGTTATGAAAATATCGATAGAAATATTTTTTTCTCAGTTAAGAAAGATAGAAGGACTAGAGGACATGAAGTTACATTAGCAAAGGAGCAGTGTAGATTAGATATAAGAAAGTTCTCATTTTCGCAAAGGACTGTAAATGAATGGAACAGATTATCTGCTGATTGTGTGGGTGCTAGTAGCGTGAATATGTTTAAAAATAAAATCGACACATACCTCAGAAGGGAGGGATACATTATAATATTTTAAATCGTGTCTGGGTATCTTCTTTCCCTCGGAAACATTAGTTAGGCCTAACGCTAAAGTAGGTACGATCTCGTCGTATTGGGAGCGAAGAAGAAAGGTATGGATATCTGTAAGCAACATCTGTGTAATGTAAGCATGCTTATTAACTTAATAATGTATCATTTTTGTTCTCAAATATTATATAATTATTTATTAACAAGTATTATAGCTGTTATGACTACTCAAATATTATTTAATTATAGCTGTTATGACTTATTAATTTGCTTTGTAAGCTTGTTTCGTTCACGTCCGATTGCACGACTATTTTCAAAGAAAACAAACCAAAACAACAACAAAAAGTGTCGTCCAAATGTGTTGTTTGTCGCCGCATAATGAGACACAGGGTCGACACATTCGTGAGCAGGAAACATTAAACGGTTGGTATTTAACGAAATGTGACAGACTTGAGCAGGAAAGTGTTGTCCAGTTCTGTTCTTGGTCAGTGGTCACGCAGTCTAATGGACACGAGTGGACATCGCAACATGCGGCAGTTTATAAGTATGTTGTACACGTATTATGTAGTTCAGTCTGCGATAGCGAGTGACGGGGTTTAATCAAGGAATATATTTCATCCACAGCTTGATGCACAACGACGGCGTATTTCAAAACGACGACGCGGCCCTGACACTGTCAATCGTCGTCTCGTCAATGAGAAAACTACTTGAAATAAAGTAAGTTTAATTATTCATTACAACATATGTTAACAGTGTAGTAGTTGTTGTAGTTGTTGTTGTTGTTGTTGTTGTTGTGTTGATGTAGACATGTCGTCGTGGGAGAGTTGAGAGAAGTGAGTTTGTGAGACGACAGATGTGTGTTGTTGGTGAGATAAAACAACTTCTTGTTTACGTTACAGCCTCGACAGCTCTCGACTGTCGAACACCGGATTCAAACACCTTGTGGACAACCTCAGCCGGGGCTGTCCAAACTTGACCACGCTCAAGTAAGGACACATTTCCTTATTCACCCCACATCATTTCACATTTACCCCGTCACACTAATCTAATGATGACTTCACTTCCCAGATGGTTTTACTTTAATTTATTAAACTTGTTTTGATTATTTTGACAGTAATTAAAATTAAAAAAATATTGTGTACATATTATAAATACAGCTTATAAATAATTAGTCTAACTTCGGTCATTTTTTACTTTTTAATTGAACCGAGTAAAATAAACCCACTTTTATACCACATTATGCATTATGTAAACAGTTTGCTGCACAAATAAAATTTACTTTTGATCAAAACAAAACATTTGCCGAGCGCGCGTCGTGTCAACGTCACATGTCATAGTAAATTGTGTTGATTACAAATAAATGTTGAAAATAGAGTAAATATTTATTTATTTACCACCACATCTACCCCACCCTAGTCATTTATTGCTATTGTAAGTGGGTTAATGTCTGTGTAGATAGGCGTTGTTTAGTTTTTGTATTTAGCGAGGTGAATACTACCTGTTCCATGGTTGGGTCGTCGGCCACTAAACCGGCTCCCTCACCAGGCTTACTTGGTGAGGAGGGTGTGTGGACACCCACCAGGACTAAAAATAAAACCTGTCGAAGGGCGGAGGAGCTCCCAGTGAGCCAATGGCCATCCTTAATCTGTGTGACCACGGCTCAGAATTTCTCTCCGCTCCCCACAGCGAGTCGTAGAAGACGACTATGTGGTTAGCGTCAGGAAGGGTATCCGGCTGTAAGACTGGCTCCAATATTTCTTCCAGTATGACAAGCAAACCGCATAGACAGAGTGCAGCCTTAAGTACTCCGTGGGCGTCCTCACCAGCCTACGTCAAGTCGAATGGTGGAGGAGGAAGCCGAGCAGCAGCATTGAATGACGGTCGCAGACCCGATGCACTGCGGGGAGGCCGGTCTGAAAGGAGAAGATCTCAGGATGCCTGTATGAGAGTGGCTACGTGGAACATCGGGAGTATGTCAATGAGGTATGGAGAAGTGGTGGATGTGATGGGGAGGAGGAGATTGGATGTTGCTTGTGTTTAGGAGACCCGGTAGTGTGAAGTGGTGAGCGGCACAAGTTCATCTGGCTGGGATGTGCTGATGGGAATGGTGGCGTTGGAGCGCTGGTCGCGGAGAAGTGGGTAGACCAGGTGGTGAATGTCAAGAGGGTGAGCGAGCGGATCCTGGTTGTGAAGTTGCTGGTGGGAAGCGGCTGGTGAATGTCATCTCAACCTATGCCCCACAGGTCGGCAGGACACAAGATGAGAAGGGTGCTTTCTGGGATATGGTGATTGAAATTGTGTCAAGGATACCAACAGGAGAAGCAGTTATCCTGGGCGTGGACCTGAATGGCTGTATGGGGTCAGCTGCGGATGGATACGAGGGTGTGCATGGAGAGATGGGCTTTGGGGCGAGGAATGCGGAGGGACAAAGAATCTTAGAGTTTGGAGACGCGATGGAGACGGTGGTGTGCAACACGTTTTTCAAGAAGGAAGAGCGGCGTCTAGTGTCGTATGAGTCCGGCAGTCGCAGAAGTCAGACTTTCTGATGGTGAGGAAGGTGGACCGTAGACTGGTGAGGAACGTGAAGGTGATTGCTGGTGAGGAATGTGTTTTGCAGCACCGTCTCGTTGTCGGAGACATGACCCTGGGCAGCGGTAAACGCATTAAGAAGAAGCATGTGCCAAGGCTCAGAGTGTGGAAGCTTTCCGAAGAGAAAGTGAGGAATGAGTTCCGGGAGAAGGTAGCCCACTTGGCTGAGGAAGCAGCCGAAATGAAGGACGTGGGTAGGAGATGGGAAACGATGAAGGAGATATGGCTCAAAGGCACAGAGGAGGTCTGCGAGTGGACAAAAGGTGCTTAGCACAGGGTGAAAAGGGTGGTCAATGAGAAGAGGAGCTGCTTCAGAAGGGGAAAAGGACGAAGGCGGAGGAGGACAGATTGGCGTGAAAAGCGCGGCTCGGAGATCGGTGTGGTTGGCATAAGATGCCAAAAGGCAGGAGTTTGCAGAGGAACTGGCAAGCGAGGAGGGAAAACGGAAGTTCTTCCGGATCGCGAAACAGATGGTGAAAGAAAGGCGGGACGTGACCGGCACAAGCTGTGTGAAGGATGAGCTCGGAAACATCGTGACAGACAGTAAAGGAATGAAGGAGGTGTGGAAAAAGTACATGGAGAAGCTGCTGAATGTCGAGAATGCCTGGGATGACGAGGTGGAGGGGCCGAGCAGCCGCGTCACAGAGGAGGAAGTATCAAAGGCGTTAAAGCACACTAAGACGGGGAAGGCAGCGGGTCCATCTGGTGTTGTCTCAGACATGATGAAGGCAGCGGGTCCATCTGGTGTTGTCTCAGAAATTATGAAGGCAGCAGGCGACAAGGGCGTGGAATGGTTGACTAACCTGTGCAACAACATCGTGGCAGAGGGCCGCAATCCCGCCGACTGGAAAAACAGCATCCTAGTCCGTCTATTCAAAGGAAAAGGCGATCCCTAGAGTGTGGCTCTTTCCGGGCCATCAAACTCCTGGAGCAGGTCATGAAGGTCAAGGAGAGCGTGCTAGAGGTGAGAATGAGAGAGCAGGTGCGGATCAACGAGATGCAGTTTGGCTTTATGCCAGGGAAAGGGACGACAGATGTCATTTTCTTCGTGCAACAAATGCAGGAGAAACACCTGGCCAAGAAGAAGAAACTCTACCTAGCCTTTGTTGACTTGGAAAAAGCGTTTGACAGGGTACCAAGGGAGGTGATGAGATGGGCCATGAGAAAATCGGGTGTGGAAGAGTGACTGGTGAAGGCAGTGATGACGTTGTACGGTGAGGCGAGCACCGTGGTGAGGACAGGGAATGGAGACAGCGGCAGCTTTGAGGTGAAGGTGGGGGTGCACCAGTGCTCATTATTTAGCCCTCTGCTGTTTGCCGCTGTGATGGACATGGTGACGAAGGAGGCGAGAGGAGGACTGCCCTTATGGCAACGACCAGGGAAGAACTGAGAAGGAAGCTGGTGGAGCAGCGCGTGAGCTTGGTGGCCAAAGGACTGAAGGTGAACGCTGGGAAGTCAAAGGTCATAGTCAGCATAGGTGACAGAGGAGTGATGTCAGAGTCTGGTGCATGGCCATATGGAGAGTGTAGCAAGGGTGTAGCCGTTAATTCGCTTCAGTGTACATAGTGTACGAAGTGGGTCCACAGGAGTTGCAGTGGTATGAAGGGCAGCCTGCGGGCAGTGAGCGCAACGTTTGTGTGCAAGAGGTCTCGGGGAGAGGTACCACTTGCGGAGACGACGGATGAGGGCTTGGAGGTGTATAGAAAGACATACAACACAGTAGACAATTTCTGCTACCTGGGCGACATGTTGAGTGCGAAGGGTGGGGTGGATGCAGCGGTAACAGCGGAGTGAGGTGTGCCTGGCAGAAGTTCAGGGAGTTGACACCCTTCCTGACTTCCAAAGCGCCCCCCTGAAAATGAAGGGCCAGGTGTACACAGCATGTGTCAGAAATTGTCTGTTGTATGGGTGCGAGACATGGGCCATGAGGACCAATCATGACACGAGGATGGAAAGGGTTGAGATTAGGATGGTGAGATGGATGTGTGGCGCATCACTCAGCGACAGACATCCCAGTGCAGAGCTTAGAAGAAGTTTCGGTGTGGAGGCGATTGGGGATGTGATCAGAAAAAGTAGAATGAGGTGGTATGGACATGTAGTGCGAAAGGACGACGCGGACTGGGTGAAGGGCTGTACAAAGTTAGTGGTGGAGGGGACAGCTCCCGTCGGCAGGCCAAGGAAGATCTGGCAGAACTCCGTGTCTGCACACTTGAGTCTGATGGGTATCGATCCATGGGATGCACGGGACCGTGTCAAGTGGAAGAGGGCAATTGGAAGAAAGGGAAACCCAGTAGAGCCAGGAAACACCGCCTCTAAACGACGACGATGATGATGGTGATGATGATGAATGAAAGTGTTTACTCTTGTCTCCTTCTTTACAGGATTGACTTCGGCAACATCTCAGACACAGGCGCCTGTGAGAAGACACTCGAGCGCATCTTGACACGGCTACCACACTTGAAGATACAAGTGTAAGTTGACGTATTTAACTCTTGCACATGTTAGTGTGTTGACACATGCGTACAAAGTTGTGTGAGTGTCGTGTGTCGTCTTCACGTCTCCTCTCTCTTCTAGGACGTGGGTGCCCTGGACATTGTCGTCGTGGGTGGGTGAACTCGTGACCAAGTTCCCCGGGAAGATTCTTAATTAGGTAAGTGACTTCTCTACAGTCGCCGTCCACGTCACACACACCAACCGCACAACTGGCAAATAACACATCCTCACAAATCTGAAAACAACAGCGTCCGGCCGACCTTCACCTTAGTTCATGTCTGACGTACGTGCGGCTGTGCAATGTATCAAAAGTCGCTGGAGTTGCTACGTCTGACGTGAGTGATGACGTCACGTCGCACCTTGTGGCTGTCGGTGAAATGTACAGTGAGACATTTAATAATAATATACAGAGGAGACCGAGGAAAACATTGGACGGTTAAGAAGGGGCACAAGTTATTAAGGTTTAATAACTATTTTCTTTCTTTGAGTACCCGTCATGGGGGTCAGGCCTTTAATAGCATCACTTAATATCTAACCACTCACTATAGTTCATTGTTTGATCTATATAAAATCAGTGACCAATAAATATGTTTATATTTTTTCGGATATAAGGAACGCCCACTTAGAAAGAACAACTTTGTAATCCCGTTCTGCAGTGTTGTATATTGCCACAGTTATATGGAGCAGTTTCACAAATGTGTTCCGTGTAGCGAGAGTGTAGTGTATATCACACACCTGATATGACATTGATGACACTTTGGTTTACAGGCTAATTAGGAAGACTGAGTAGACGTTGACGATGAGACACGGCTGAAGACACTGCTGGCGACGACCTCGTGAAGCACAAGTCCGGGCTGATATCTATGACAATCTAAATAGAAGGTTTATGAACTCGCAATTAGTGCACTGGACATTCATCTAGAAAGATCCCACGCGTACTATGAACGACTATTTTAACGCATGTTTCATGTGTTTTGTCATCATAAATTGTACTCCGTGAACAGCTAACACACATATGTCAGTATCACAACACACATTTGTTGATTCCCCCTCACAAATCGCCTAGCACAGCCTCAAACAGTGTCTCATACAGATGACAAAAGCTTTAGCAGATCCAGTGAATGTATTTGGCCTCTCACAATAACACATCTGCTTCATGTTTCTCGCTCTGATATTATAGTATGTAGTATTTGTTTGTTGCTGTTATTATTATCCTGAAGATGAAATATATATATATATATGTATAAACATACCTAACGCCCGAATAAATGAAAGCGCGACAGTCGTAGCTGGTGCTAAATACATTCCATTAGATACACGCACGCTCATAAACGTCACCCGGATATCATTTAACGTCCGGTTAATTGTCGGCATGACACCGTGTAATAGTCAGGTACAGAATATATGTAGCTCCACCGTGTGACCAGCTGCTGTGGACAGTTTTCACACACGAGGCAAATGGCCTTAGAGGTGATGCCACCAAGCGACTAACTATTGAGCTGTTTGTATTTGCAATGACATCCTTCCAGTCGAAACACCGTGGCGATCGTTGGGGCTACTGATTCACAGGCAGGCACATTACACAGCAACTGGTGTATTTTCAGCCACAACTATCCCACGTTTGCTCGGTGTTTTTTTTCTTCTAATTTTCTTGCTGACGAAATGTGTGTTACAAACTGTACGTGTATTACAGAAGGAAAATTGTCCGTCTTTAATACAGTGACAGCAAACGTATTGGATCTTGATTTCTTGCAGTACGTGTTGTTCTTATTCAGGACTAGTTGAACTGACTTGTATTCAATGGTGTCTAGTGCAGAGAAGACAAAGGATGTATGTTGATAGGTTCAAGTGAAATTAGATTATTTAATTCTTTGAAACATGATCAGTGAAGCCACAATTAAAACGTTTTTAACAATGGCTGAGATAACGGAGGAGAAAACGGATGTGACAACGGCTGAGATAACGGACGAGACAATGAACAAAATAACAGTAGACAACGGACGAAACAATGTATCAGACAATCGACGAGATAACGGATGAAACAACGGATGCGACAATGGACGAGATCAAGGATGAGATAATGGATGAGACAACGGATGAAACAACGTGCCAGACAACGGATGCGACAACGGATGAGACAACATACGCAACAACGACAACAGACGGAAAAAAGAATGAGACAACGGCTCAGACAACGGATGAGAGAACGGACGAAATAACAGACGAGACAATGTATAAGAAAACGGATGGAACAACGGCCGAGTCAACGGATGCGACAATGACAACGGATGAGATAACAGACGAGACAACGGACGCCACAACGGATGAGATAACAGACGAGACAACGGATGAGATAACAGACGAGATAAGAGACGAGACAACAGACACGACAATGGAGGAGACAACGGACGAGACAATGGATGATACACCGGAAAAGAAAACGGACGAGACA
The DNA here is from genome assembly GCA_020002185.1 of Paraescarpia echinospica. Taxonomy (NCBI): domain Eukaryota; kingdom Metazoa; phylum Annelida; class Polychaeta; order Sabellida; family Siboglinidae; genus Paraescarpia; species Paraescarpia echinospica. Next base: position 3,452 of record JAHLWY010000761.1, on the reverse strand, counting down.
ACAGTCGCGACAACAACAACGGAAGAGACAACGAATGAGACAACGGACGAGGCAACGGACAAAATAACAGACGAGACAATGGTTGAAAAAATGGATGGGACAACAGACGAGAAAACGAACGACACAACGGCCAAATTGACGGGTGATATAACGGATGAGACAACGGATCCCACAACAGACGGGACAATGGATGAGATAACAGACGCGACAACAGACGCGACAACGACAACGGACGAGACAACAGAACATACCAATTAGGGGGTTAGTGTTATGAGTGGTTGCATAAGTTCGCACATTACCGTACCGTGATTGTATCACTATTTATTATCTTCACAAACACGGAAATGTGACGCTGAAAGTTGTAACTTATATTTGAAAACACGGCGGTGTAAGAAAACAAGTCACAGTGTTGACCCGGCCATTGTCAAACAAAGTAAAGTACCTAACTCTTATTTAAATCGTGGAAAGCATCCTCTTCCCCATTCCTGCTGATTTCACCAGTCTCAGTACCCACGGGCAGATCGCGTTGGGAAACTGCGAAGATAAGCTCAGCCAATTATATCGCCACCTGGAAATTCCGGTGTTCTTCATTTCAGCCATAACATTGGATATTACTTAATACTTCTCATTATTTTCAGAGGAAAGCAATCTTAACCTTAATTATTGCGATAATGAGTTACCTTATCTATATGCTGTTTGTATGAGAAAAACACATGAACTGTCACATTACAACAGTGGACTCTATCTATCAGGTCTCATGACACAAGGAACGTCCATTTAAAAGGAACAACTTCGTAATCCCGTTCTTAGATTTTTTAAATATGGACGGCTGTACAGAGTATTTTCACATTGTGACCAGCTGCTGTGGGCAGTTTTCACGCACGTGGCAAATGGCCATAGAGGTGCCGCCACCAACCGACTAACTACTAAGGTATTTATACAACGACACTTACGATTGAAACGTGCAACGTTGTGCAGTGAGCATTGGACCCGATTTACAGGCCGACACATTATGCACCGATTTATGACATATGTTCACTCACATCATTACAACTATTATGGTATCAGTTGTCATTATTTAGGACCAGCTGCACTGATATGTATTTATAATGATGTTTGACGCTAGATTTACAGATTGCACAAAATAATTGGTTGCGTCTCGCGTATGCCTAAGTCTAAGGCAGGTTTAACTTACCGAGCGGGTGCAACTTTTCAACAAAGCAAATTCAAGGGCAAATAATAAAATACAAAAATAATCAATGTATGAGTTGATAGTGCCGTTTAGATAAAACGACCATTGGTTAAATTGACCTCCAAAAATGTCAACCAACAGTAAAGCCTAGTAGACTCATATTTTGACGAAGTGAAGTGGGCAAAGTATTTCACCCACATTGTGAGTTGTGGAGAAATATTCCTGTCGCCAACATCCGGGATCTGTCAGAGTTCGACCCACATAAAACAAACTCCAGCAATGGCCTTTGTTACAATTTGAGAAAATAGACTAAGATAATGAGATGATGCCAATTATTGAAGAGGCACATAACGTGTAAGCGATGTTAGACGCATTGCTGAACAAAACACACGTTTATTTCGTGTTATGCTACAATCTAGAATATGGACTACTAATACGGTAATGTAGCAGTGTAGTAGACAAGTTTAGTTTACCGAGAAGGTGACTGCCATGGTTACTCGCTTACTAACGTAAGAAATGACAGTAACAATAAGCACTTTAGTAGAATAGTGTTGTTTGTTCTCCTGATTAGTAGCATGTAGCACGATGACTACGCATAATTAATTTATTTGGTTAAGAACGGAACATCACGTGATCTGAGCTTGTTACTGAGTTATTAAACAATACAACAGGTCTGTCTGATGTCACATGTTTTATTGAAACACTGTCTGTCCTATTTAACTTTCTTCTATCACTTGATGCCCCGCACTTCATGACGGAGTCCATTAGCCAAAAAGAAGACTGTTTCATCCTCCTCAATATTACAAAAATAATCGACACGATACTTAGTTGTTTAAGACATATCTTGCCATAAACACTACTTTTTTATTTAGAGTATGGTTGCATTTTCACCCAAGTGATGACGATTGGAAACTAGTGCATTTAGCTGTCACTGAGGACATCACCAGAAAGACAAGACACGTTAGTATCCGCACAAACGTTGCTCCGTTGAAAAGGTAATTGTTTATTTTATATTTGAACTTATGGTGATATTATGCAAACAGTGTCCCTAAGAATGACAAGTAGTTATATGACCTCTTGTCTCTTCTAAATGGCAGACAGAAAAGGTACTCTAATTTTTAAATCGCATGAAAACAAAATACATTTTTACAAAAGTTGCCATTGCTATCGATTCTTAACCATAAGCCTGTTACATGCTTAAAAAAACAATCGAAAAACATAGCAGAAATTTGAAGTACCATAATAAGTATGTTAAATATATGATGTGGATGTATACGCTCGGTATCGAGCAATATGGACTCGCAAGTTCAAAGTGATCCCGAAGAGTCAGTTTTAGTAATTAAGCTACCCAAATTGATTTCACGATTAGCCTGACATGTTGTTTATCAGTAACTAAAAAGAAAACATATATTGATATATTGAATTAAAAAAATTACCCACAAAAACAAAATTCTGTGGACGTTTCTTGATAACTGACCGTATATATATATATATATATATATATGCGTTTGCGACGAGCGGTCGGCAGGGAAGCATACGGGCACACGCTTACTCATTCAGTCATACTAAAGATAAAACAGATACACATTTCAACAGAAAGAAATAGGCTACATGTACAACAAATCTACATACATAGTATAACTACAATGAACCTCAGAACGCTACCCTACAGTGGCGTCTTGTAAAATACCAAATTGTACCCGATATATTCTAAACGTCAGAACGATAAGTTCAGACGGCGGCCGTTTATATACAGCAACCGAATTGTACCCGATATATTCTAAATGTCAGAACGATAAGTTCAGACGGCGGCGGCTTATGCCGAAGCAACCGAATTATAAATGTCAGAACCATAAGGTCAGACGGCGGCGGCTTATATACAGCAACCGAGTTACTCACCGAGTTTCGTTTTCATGGGTGAACTGCGATAGTCTTTTAGTACTTTTCACGGGGCGCTCGTTGACAGTGCTTCACGAGAAACGTTCCTCCGGCAGTGTGCCCAAGTAGTCGCCACGATACATCACTGGCCTGTGTTACACACAGCTCCAGCATGCATCTTCGGGCCTGTGCTATCAAACAGTTCCCTCGCAGTGTCTGGCTGCATCCCCCAACAGCCCGCCCTGATCCTCTTTAAAGCCCTCCTTATATACAGCTTCGCCGAGAAGATAGTCTGGCTCTGAAGTAGCCTTTTGAATGTTATCCGCTAGATGGCAACACTGGTATACTCATGAATTAAACGTCATCAAGTTATGAAGTAATG
>JAHLWY010000760.1:0-46155 GCA_020002185.1 Paraescarpia echinospica | reverse complement strand
CCATGGATTTCTATCAGAGAAAATAGCAAAATAGGCTTAGAATCGATGACATCATAAGTTGTTCTTTTTAGAGAAATAATAATTTTTGTGGGAGAAGAATGACTGCATGTGATTGAGTAATCACTGCCATTGGCAGTGATAACATATTGGAATATACATGTATATATATATATATATATATATATATACATGTATATTCTAAAACAAAACCTCGTAATTTTGGAATAAAGCAATATTACAGTAGTAACATATGTTGAAACTAATATGTTGCAGTATATGGCCCGATAATCATAATATCGCATGCCAACTTAGGATGTTCAAAGGCACAGTAGTAGCAAATGTGACTGCAAAAATACCAAAGTATACAAATAAAACAAAAAACAACTCTTACTTATAGAATAATACAATATTACAACATAATAAGTTGTAACTAATAAGTTACAGGCTCTGGCCCGATGATCATATATCATGCCACTTGGAAGTTCAAAGGCACAAAAGTAACAACTTTGAATGACCAAAGATTGCATAAAAATAATATTTTCGGGGAAACTTAAAAACCCTCATAATCATAGAATACTGTGATAGTACAGTGATAGCATATTTTATAATTAAACGTTGCAGTCTCTGGTCCGATAATCATAAATATCATGTGCCACTAAAAAGTTAAAATGCACAGTAGTAGCAACTTTGAATGTTGTTTTCGAGAGGACTTACAAACCACGACGGCGGCGTCGTGCCAATGTGGACCGTAATCACCGGCCATAGACCACCACGTCAGCCGTGGTCCTTTGCCAAACCCACACCAATAGCTATGTACTTGTAAACCATGTCTTCGTGTCAGTTTATGTGTAACAACTGTTCCTCTATACTTGATAACAACTGGGACGGCATGATATTTTGACGTAACAAAGTAAGTATAATTATTGTTTTACATTTAGGGTTTATATTTTGATTTGCCTTTTCAAAGTGCCGGCGACTTTGACGTATTTGATTCCTTAGAGCTGCCATTGCAAACATATTTAAAGCAGCGATTTATAAGCTACAGCTTATGCAGATGGCACTTATATATTTACTACACCTCCCTATGTTGCTAACAACATCAGCTCATGTTGATATATACTCATAAACCACGATTTAGTGTCAGTTTATCTGTGAAATGCAACTTGTCTATACTTGACAACAGTTGGACCGACATGATTTATTGATTTGATAAAATATTTTTTGGCAAAATCGCAAATACGGAGATTTTACCTTCCGTACAGAATGTTGGGGGCTTCCGTTTTGTAGTCTTATTGTCATGACAGTCTACTAATATAAATACGTTCTTGCCTCGCGATCATGTTTTTTCCTTCCTGTGACTTCTGTGAACAAGTAGTTGGCACCAGTTCTGGCGGATGCGGGTCCTGTTACTGGGTATTTCTGGCCATTGATATTTTTGTTGTGGTACAAAGACGACGGCGTCCTCCCGCGGTTGCATGTCCAGTCAAAGACGTCCGTGTCGTCCTGTCGAAGGCGATAGCGTTTATTTTTAGTGGCGTCCTTCTCCACGTCGCATGAAAACATGTCATCTGTTATAAATCGAACTGTTACTATGATATCCTAGTCTTGACCCAGCTGTGAATGTTGTCAAAAAAGTACATTAAATCACTCGAAACTGATGCTACGTCGTGAAGATAAAGTAATAAGGTAATGGTACACTGGCACTTTTCGTCCGACCTGACCAAACCAGATCAGACTGACTTCTACTAGTTTCGACGGTCGTACGTTTTCAAATTTACGTTATTAAGACGTTACGCCGGCTTCAGGTATAGCGCAGACGGTGCCATCCGGTGTCGCGGATACATTGTAGTCGGAGGAGTTTGATGTGATCATATGTGGATTGGTCTGGTCTGGTCTGGTCTGGTCTGGTCTGGTCGTTCTGGTCGAGTCGGGCGAAACGTGTAAGCTTCGGGAAGTAGAAGTGCCAGTGTAACCCGATACATACATACTGAAGTGAAGACATACATACATACGTATGTACATACATACATACATACATACATACATAAATACTTACATACATACATATATACATACACACACACACCACACACACACTCACACACACACACATACATACAAATATGTGTGATAATTTAATGTGATTTTATTTGTAAATTAACTGCGATCGTTGTTTGATAAACATTATTTTCACGTGCAAAGCTTTGTACTGTTGCACTCCTTTGGTAACGAAACCAAATAATTATTATATTTTTAATATATGCTAGCATAATATTATGTCGTGGTTTATTTTGAAATTCGTCTATGATATTAACATGCGTGTTTACTACAGATAGTTACATCTTACAAGTTCAAACAGTTTTATACCAATATGAGCTATGCAGTTTTGTAGTTAGTAGATTGAGCTTACGGACGATGGCTATGACAAATAAGAGTGTAATGTTTGTGCTTTGCTAAATATCACACTGTCTGTCTGAAAGCTAGTGCTGTAAATATGCTGTAAATAAAAAAGTATCGTGTGCCACTTATGCAAGTAATGGGTTTCAAATACAGCACTCCTTCGTTCACAAAACCAAACTGAAAAGGTGCTGGCACACACACACACACACACACACACACACACACAACACACACACACACTCACACACACACACACACACACACAAACACACACACACACATATACGCACGCAAGTAGTAGTAGAGGGTTTTTCGATACGTAATCTCGAGGGTGCATGTGCTCCCATGGCTAAATTCTAAGATGGCGCCTGTTTTATGATGACGCAGTTCCTTTTCCACGGTGCACTTCCTATCATCTGACCCTCTCCTAGCGGTAAGAAGTGGACCTAACCTACTCCTAGCGCCCTCTGGTGACGCGGGCGGGTAAAACGGGCGGGCAGAACGGGCGGGCAGACGGACGGGCTGAGCGGGTATGGAGGTTGTGCCCCCGGTGACGCGTACAAGGGCGGGAATGGAGGTTGTGCCTCTTGTGACGCGGGAAGGTAAAGAGGTATGTGTGTGTGAATGCGCGTGTATGAAATAACGAACGAAACACCAAAGTATACGTGAGCACACGAATTTTATTGACTAAAGATACAAGCGTAATGAGTATATGCTGTACGAAACCGTGTTTTAGTAACCAAAGACAAGTGTGATGATGACACGACTTACGGGTGACTGAACACCACGCCAGCGATGGTGAGCTTACGGGTCATGACGACCACGCCATAGGCTCGAACGATAATGATGATGATGATGACACCTGTCCGTTAATGAAACACGGTATGTAGCGAAACAATAGTTTAAGCCAGTCGAATACACGACATTCGTTTGCTACCAGATCAGTACAGAAACCGTTCACGAATTCCTTCATAGAAAATCCACGACATCGAAACATGAGATAAGCAACACAGTATTGTCCGCAAACGTTAGGCACGGGACTGTGCAGTCTCTTTGAATTATAAGTCCATTCTACGCAATATTTATTCATGAATCGTCGGAATTCGACGTGTCGTGGCGGCAAGCCGTACGAGCAGAAGTATTCACCTTGACATTTATCGTTCAGGTACAGCGCTATCCAATGTTCTCCCGGTTTCTTGCTGTTGTGCGTGTTGCATACGAAGGCGAACGGGTAAATGTCTATCGTCTCGGTGAGGAGTATGTCTTTGGGTACGACCCTACGAACGATGGCCTTGGTGTGCGCATCCAGGACGAGTAGACTGCAGTATCTGCAGGGTTTCCATCAATAGTCGTAGATGACGTTGAGACTCTTATCGATCTCCAGGACGGTCTCGAACTCGGCGTAGGCGATAACGTTCACAATGGTCGTCAATGCGTCGCGGAAATGAATCTCGATGCGCAGGTTGCCCTTTTGTACCAGATGGAAGCAGCAGTCGTCGCACGAATCAGGGGTGAGATCCAAGCCGAAAAAGGTTGTAGCCGTGGCGGAAGTCGGCGCGAGTCAAGCCGTTTCCTGCGTCCTGTCACACCTTACCCGTCGAGGTGAACAGGTTGTGGTAGCACCTGACGAAGAGGTTGTCGTCGAAATTTGGTTGGAAATGTTTGGAGGGTATCTGTCGTCCGTCCACGTACACGGCGAGGAAGTTGATATTGTTGTTTTTGGCGTTGAACGGGTTTTTAGCGTAGCTTCCGTTGTAGGCGTCGTTGTCGATGCAGCACAGCACGAGACGTTTTGGAAGAATGCCGAGAAAGAGATTCTCGTGCGTGTGCGAGCGGGTACCCGTGGGAATGGAGTAGACCTTGCAGTTGACGGGACGCATCGGGTACTTGGCTGTGCTTTTTTCGAGGGCCTTGATGTGAGCCATCTGCACGCCCGGATTCAGAGTGGCCTTTCTGACGAACAGGGTGGCGTTGATGATCTTTATCTTGTAGTCAGGGTTGTTTCCGTCGGCCATAAGCGCGAAGGCGTCCTTGCTGCGTACCAGACGTATCTTGACCTCTACGCCGTTGATGAGGAATTTATCCTGGAGGAACAGGTCCACGTGGAGACGACCCATCATGTCGACCACGCCACTCCCAGTCGTACTGGTGCGTCTGGTGACGAACCCCGCGTTGGCTGCATTTCCGGCGGCTATTTCGAAGGCTTCCATACGATTACTCGTGTCCTTGCACCACACCTGATTCGTTAGTTGCGTCTCCTTGGCGTCGTCCCCGTAACTCAGCAGCGTTTCTATGTAGGCGCGGTACGGGTACATGTTGGTCGAGCGGGTGACGAGCGTTCCGTTCAGGTAGACGTCGACCTGGCTAAAAAGGGAATGGAGCAAGTTATTCAATGGACCGACGGGATCGGCGGCATCGAGGTCGCTTCCGTCAGCGCGGGTTACATTCGCTTGAACGTGTAGCATCGTGCTGGCGAGATCCAGGTAATCGTCTCCGGAACTGGTTATAACGAATTATATCGGTCCACCCGAGTCAAGCGACGACATGGGTTGATGTTGCACCACGTGACTATCGATGATACTTGTCTGAGTCGGAGGCACGGTGAAGATATCGAGTTCGCCCTTGAGTCCCTCACACGATTGTTTATAAACGAACGCCATCGTCGAATGTCTGGCTAGCGTGTCCGTCAGCGCTGGCGTGTCTTCTTCGTCGTCTGTCTCCTGGCTGTACTGACTCCTTTCGTAGGGTACGCGCGTCTTATACGCGTCTTACGCGCTTGTACGCCAGGGGTCATGAGTTGACCCAACATCTCCCTACCGGCGTCCGTAAGGCGACGTTTGGCGGACGTTTTGATGTTCTCCCTCGACAGGACGTCGTCGGCTGTGCGCGCGCCGGTCGACAGCGCTCTCTTCCCCAACGCCACGGCGCCTCTCTTGACGAGCGGCATGACGCTATGCAGTAGACCTCCGAATAGACTTCCTAGACCGTGTCCTCGTTGGTAGCGGACACCTGCGAAATAGGGAAGGGCGCCTCCCGCTTGACGAGCGTAGTAGTCGTTGTAATTCGTCTCTCTAGAACAGTGCCGTCTGTCGTCGTCGGAAATGAAGCGTCGTCGTTAATTTTCTGCGTTCGAATGGCACGCGCCGGCCGGTATCGTCCCTTATATCGATCTCGATCGTGCCGAATTCTTTATACAGGACGGGTAGGATCGTTTGAAAGGTCGTCGTCACGGTGTCGCCTTGTCTACCGTTCAGCGGAACGATACGTAGCAGTGGAACGAGGCTGTCGCCAACGATTCGTGGTTCGATGACGTTCGTGTACACGTAGAGCGAGTCGAAACCCCACGCCATGTCCACCACCGTGTCGGCTTCGATCAACGTTTCCTTCTTTTTCTTCTTCGTAATCTCTCCGAACAGCATGATCTCATGAAAGCCTAGAATGATCCTCAACACATTCCCGCTCAATATGGATCGTAAACTTGTGCGTGGTGGGGTTGTAGTATAGGCACACAACATTATCCGGTAGCACACGTAGTAAAGCTTTGTTTATCGCTTTGACGAGATTCTGCGGTCCGTGATAATACCTCGGGCTCGATACTGGTTTTCGTCGTAGTCATCTCCTTCTCTTCAACCGTATTTCTTAGCCCTATACCGAACCACGCCTCCTTCTCTCTCACGTTGTGCCAATTATGCGGATAGATTACCTCCGACAGACCGCATTCCCACTGACCCGACTAGTTGAGACGTTGCGGTAGCGTCGTGACGTAATGGTCAACGTGTTGTCGGGATGCGTACGCATGTATACGTTGCTAGGTAGCGTCAGGTAGAAATCACTGCTCATCATGTTGTCGCAACGTCGGACTGGGTAGGAGATAACAAAACGAACTACTCAAAAGGGCCGTCCACAGAGTCGCGTTCTCGTGTCCGATGGATATGTTGTAGATGCTGACCAAGATGACACTGTACAAGACGATAAACTGACACACAAAAACGGTTTCCTCTTTGGGACACGCGGTGCCGAAGATGTGCCACGGAGTCATCTCTTTCTGCGGCGGCGCGTCGACTTCTTCTTCTTCGTCGACAACGGAAACTGTTGTCTCGTCCGTCATGAGCGGTTGAATGACATCTCGTCGGACACGTGAATAGTCTTTATAGCCCGAAGAGAGCCTTGGCATCGATCCAGCTATTGAATTTCGAAGGGTATCCAAACCATTTCACCAACACCTCCCTTCGCCTCCCTACCTTGCGTCGCTGCACTATCAATTCCACGCGGTACAATTGATCAATCGGAACCGTCACCTTCTGCAACTCCGGTTCGTAGAAGGTGCCGTCCAGTATCTCTCCAAGATCGTCCGTCAGACGATAGACGGGCGGATCGGACGGATGCACCTCGCGTATCGTGAATATTTCCTGTGTCCAATTCGCCATGTACCCTTTGTCGAACCGTTTCTTGACCTTGCTGATACGCACGCGATCCGCCACGTGGTACTTGGGCACGCCCTTGCCGTGATGACTGCCGTACAAGCACTGCCACACCTCTTCCTGATTAGACGCATTCACCTGCGACGGAGCCATCCCGATGCTGCGATGGGGTGTGTCGTTGTACGTCCGCACAAGATCCGGAAGGATATCGATGTATCGCCACGTTTCTTTATGCGTTAGGTATCGCCATATCCGCTTCTTTAGCGTGAGATTGAAGCGTTCCACAATGCTCGCCTTGGTTTCCTCGTTGTTGGTGGAGAAGTGATGGATACCGTACTTTTCCAATACACCCCGAACGCCACGGTTCAGGAATTCCAGACCTCTATCGGTCTGCAACGTCAGCGGACGAACACCGTTGGTGAACAGTCCGCCCAGCGCCCTCGTCATAGACGTCGCCGACTTGTTCTTCAGGGGAACGCATCGGGCGACTTTCGAGAAGACGTCGATCACCGTGAGTAGGAACGTCGTACCCTCGTTGTCTCTTTTCAGACTGGACACTTCGACGAGATCGGCTTGCCACTGTTAATTCTGGCCTCCGACGACCACGCGTCGCCGCTTGATATGAACTCTGACCGGTTTGTGTAGAGTATAGGCGTTCTGTTCCGATGGCCATTGTTCGACGATCTTTCTCGGTACACGCTCTATATGTAGGAAGGCGACTCGGCGCAAAGACTCGATACCTCCGTAACTCCCTACCTTAGCGGGATCGAAGTATACTCCCTGGAGCTTTTTCCGGTGACGCGCCATAGTCGTATCAGATAGTCGACGGTGATCCCGGTCACGACGTGAAGCGCGGCGTAAGCGATCCCGACAAACAGGCGACTGTTCCACGTCATTATGCGTCGTCGTCTTTAAATAATCTCCCAAGTCTTACGTCCTTCCGACGGTGGCGTGGGTAGGGCGGCAGACGAATCCATCCGTTGACGACGCGCGATGGGTGTCCACTGTAGGGTTCGACGCGCTCTACCGAGCGATCGTGTGGCCGCTGCCGCCACCGCGCTCTTACTCGGCAATGTTTAATTAACTGACTAGTCTGTATTATTGTGGTTACAGTGTAATGGTCTTATGAGGTCTCATTCAACTTCAAACCGACTTTTATATGCTGGCATTGAGGATCGTTTACGTCCCAAATTGAGACGGGATCGACATTATTGTGATATCCGAGTCACGACGGATACATAGTCCCCAATGTTGAGAGCCAGGTTTTTACACCAAATATCATGCCTGATCATGCAGTTTGGTCAAATATGTTTGATCAAATAAGTGTGCATACAAGTCAGCTCAAATACGTTTGCACAAAAAGTCTGCTCAAATAATCACTCGTTAAGTATCCCTTACTTTGTTTTAATATAATAGTAATTTCGAATTCAAGTTAGGAATGTGTTGCTCACATGCTTCGCCACTAGCATATAGTTAGGTGATTAAACAATGTAAAAAACTAAAAGGCCCTCGGGACCAACCGCCATCGCGGAAAGGCCGAGCCGCCGCCTCACCCCCGAGTGCGGTGGCTCGGGCCGCGTTGTGGGCAACGTTCCAGAATTCTCGACACGATCGTACTTTTAGACGTGTTGCGTGGTCTGTTAATCTATGTGAATTATTGCACTAAAATAAACCATTGTCGTTGGGGCAAACAGTAAGTTTTTTTAGTCATCGAAACGTATTGCTGAAGGACATACTACAAATTGGGTTTCGATCTATGGATCAATATAAATTACAGACGTCGTGGGCGAGAGGTATCACGTATGCTCATGCGTAACCGTAGATGTGTCTATTTGTTATTTTAGTTTTATTTATTTTGCCAAAAAATTAAATATTTTTTTAAAAACTACTCTCTTTCAGAGCTATAATTAACATTCTAAGTACATCACATCAAAGGAAGTCATTTGAAAATGGGCCAAGGTAATAAACATATTAATAACAAGAAAACATGTCGTTTCGCAGGGATGAACACGCCTATCATCCACTCGGGGGGTGGTGGTGCGTGGCGCTTGGCTGAAGTGAAGTTTAAAGTCCTTATCATTTTCAACATTTCAACCCGAATCTCCTGCCTCTCACGTTTAGCTGCCAGTCCCTCACATTTCCCTTGTTTCCCACCTTAACACTACCCCATCAATCTGCCAATAACCTTACTTTATTATTGAAGTTATTTAATAAAATAACCCATCCCCATGCACTGAATTTATGTTCTTCTTTATCCAGGGACAACACCTTTGTTCAAGAGACTGAAGAAGACAGAGCTCTATTTCCTTGGTCAAAAACCATCACATCAGCAGCTGTTAGCCGAGTGGTAAGGGAGAGAAAACGGTTGCAGCTAGAGACAGAAGCTGGAGAACTAAGACTGTCAGCATTGAGTGAAGTATGTGCCGAAGAGACAGTCAGTACGGAATACATACAACATGTATCAGGTGGGCAGCATTACTGTTTATTAACAATTGAAAATAGCTACTTGGGACTATATCGCACACCAGCACTATATTAGGCCCACATTATAAAACACCTGTCTTAATATGTTTTGACTATAATCATCACGAACAAGGGTGCATATTACTCATTACAATAAAAGACAAGGAAACATCATCACATAAATATCTTCGATAATATTCTGAGGTAGCCATTATGAGTGGTTTTCTTAATGAATGGATCAAACGGACTGACAATTATATTTGATACTATTCATTGCTAGTACTTGACATCTGACTTTGTTCTTTCATATTTGCACACAGAGGTCCCAAGTGACACATCTACACAGACACCTAGAGTCTACACTGTCAGTACAACAACACAAACCAGTGACTTGATGATGTGGAGTGCAAGGAAGTTCGCACACAGAGGTCCCAAGTGACACATCTACACAGACACCTAGAGTCTACACTGCCAGTACAACAACACAAACCAGTGACTTGATGATGTGGAGTGCAAGGAAGTTCGCACACAGAGGTCCCAGGTGCCACATCTACACAGACACCTAGAGTCTACACTGCCAGTACAACAACACAAACCAGGGACTCGGTGATGAGGAGTGCAAGGAAGTTCTCACACAGAGGTCCCAAGTGACACATCTACACAGACACCTATAGTCTACACTGCCAGTACAACAACACAAACCAGTGACTTGATGATGTGGAGTGCAAGGAAGTTCGCACACAGTGGTCCCAAGTGACACATCTACACATACACCTAGAGTCTACACTGTCAGTACAGCAACACAAACCAGTGACTTGATTATGTGGAGTGCAAGGAAGTTCTCACACAGAGGTCCCAAGTGACACATCTACACAGACACCAAGAGTCTGCACTGCCAGTACAGCAACACAAACCAGTGACTTGATGATGTGGAGTGCAAGGAAGTTCGCACACAGAAGTCCCAAGTGACACATCTACACAGACACCTAGAGTCAACACTGTCAGTACAACAACACAAACCAGTGACTTGATGATGTGGAGTGCAAGGAAGTTCCCACACAGAGGTCCCAAGTGACAAATCTACACAGACACCTAGAGTCTACACTGCCAGTACAACAACACAAACCAGTGACTTGATGATGTGGAGTGCAAGGAAGTTCCCACACAGAGGTCCCAAGTGACACATCTACACAGACACCTAGAGTCTACACTGTCAGTACAACAACACAAACCAGTGACTTGATGATGTGGAGTGCAAGGAAGTTCGCACACAGAGGTCCCAAGTGACACATCTACAAAGACACCTAGAGTCTACACTGTCAGTACAACAACACAAACCAGTGACTCGATGATGTGGAGTGCAAGGAAGTTCTCACACATAGGTCCCAAGTGACACATCTACACAGACACCTAGAGTCTACACTGTCAGTACAACAACACAAACCAGTGACTCGATGATGTGGAGTGCAAGGAAGTTCGCTCACAGAGGTCCCAAGTGACACATCTACACAGACACCTAGAGTCTACACTGCCAGTACAACAACACAAACCATTGACTCGGTGATGTGGAGTGCAAGGAAGTTCTCACACAGAGGTCCCAAGTGACACATCTACACAGACACCTAGAGTCTACACTGCCAGTACAACAACACAAACCATTGACTCAGTGATGTGGAGTGCAAGGTAGTTCTCACACAGAGGTCCCAAGTGACACATCTACACAGACACATGGAGTCTACACTGTCAGTACAACAACACAAACCAGTGACTTGATGATGTGGAGTGCAAGGAAGTTCTCACACAGAGGTCCCAATTGACACATCTACACAGACACCTAGATTCTACACTGTCAGTACAACAACACAAACCAGTGACTTGATGATGTGGAGTGCAAGGAAGTTCTCACACAGAGGTCCCAAGTGACACATCTACACAGACACCTAGATTCTACACTGCCAGTACAGCAACACAAACCAGTGACTCGGTGATGTGGAGTGCAAGGAAGTTCGCACACAGAGGTCCCAAGTGACACATCTACACAGACACCTAGATTCTACACTGTCAGTACAACAACACAAACCAGTGACTTGATGATGTGGAGTGCAAGGAAGTTCTCACACAGAGGTCCCAATTGACACATCTACACAGACACCTAGATTCTACACTGTCAGTACAACAACACAAACCAGTGACTTGATGATGTGAAGTGCAAGGAAGTTCTCACACAGAGGTCCCAAGTGACACATCTACACAGACACCTAGATTCTACACTGCCAGTACAGCAACACAAACCAGTGACTCGGTGATGTGGAGTGCAAGGAAGTTCGCACACAGTGGTCCCAAGTGACACATCTACACATACACCTAGAGTCTACACTGTCAGTACAGCAACACAAACCAGTGACTTGATGATGTGGAGTGCAAGGAAGTTCTCACACAGAGGTCCCAAGTGACACATCTTCACAGACACCAAGAGTCTGCACTGCCAGTACAGCAACACAAACCAGTGACTTGATGATGTGGAGTGCAAGGAAGTTCGCACACAGAAGTCCCAAGTGACACATCTACACAGACACCTAGAGTCAACACTGTCAGTACAACAACACAAACCAGTGACTTGATGATGTGGAGTGCAAGGAAGTTCCCACACAGAGGTCCCAAGTGACAAATCTACACAGACACCTAGAGTCTACACTGCCAGTACAACAACACAAACCAGTGACTTGATGATGTGGAGTGCAAGGAAGTTCCCACACAGAGGTCCCAAGTGACACATCTACACAGACACCTAGAGTCTACACTGTCAGTACAACAACACAAACCAGTGACTTGATGATGTGGAGTGCAAGGAAGTTCGCACACAGAGGTCCCAAGTGACACATCTACAAAGACACCTAGAGTCTACACTGTCAGTACAGCAACACAAACCAGTGACTCGATGATGTGGAGTGCAAGGAAGTTCTCACACATAGGTCCCAAGTGACACATCTACACAGACACCTAGAGTCTACACTGTCAGTACAACAACACAAACCAGTGACTCGATGATGTGGAGTGCAAGGAAGTTCGCTCACAGAGGTCCCTAGTGACACATCTACACAGACACCTAGAGTCTACACTGCCAGTACAACAACACAAACCATTGACTCGGTGATGTGGAGTGCAAGGAAGTTCTCACACAGAGGTCCCAAGTGACACATCTACACAGACACCTAGAGTCTACACTGCCAGTACAACAACACAAACCATTGACTCGGTGATGTGGAGTGCAAGGTAGTTCTCACACAGAGGTCCCAAGTGACACATCTACACAGACACCTAGATTCTACACTGTCAGTACAACAACACAAACCAGTGACTTGATGATGTGGAGTGCAAGGAAGTTCTCACACAGAGGTCCCAAGTGACACATCTACACAGACACCTAGATTCTACACTGCCAGTACAGCAACACAAACCAGTGACTCGGTGATGTGGAGTGCAAGGAAGTTGGCACACAGAGGTCCCAAGTGACACATCTACACAGACACCTAGATTCTACACTGTCAGTACAACAACACAAACCAGTGACTTGATGATGTGGAGTGCAAGGAAGTTCTCACACAGAGGTCCCAATTGACACATCTACACAGACACCTAGATTCTACACTGTCAGTACAACAACACAAACCAGTGACTTGATGATGTGGAGTGCAAGGAAGTTCTCACACAGAGGTCCCAAGTGACACATCTACACAGACACCTAGATTCTACACTGCCAGTACAGCAACACAAACCAGTGACTCGGTGATGTGGAGTGCAAGGAAGTTCGCACACAGAGGTCCCAAGTGACACATCTACACAGACACCTAGATTCTACACTCTCAGTACAACAACACAAACCAGTGACTTGATGATGTGGAGTGCAAGGAAGTTCTCACACAGAGGTCCCAAGTGACACATCTACACAGACACCTAGAGTCTACACTGCCAGTACAACAACACAAACCAGTGACTTGATGATGTGGAGTGCAAGGACGTTCACTCACGATCTTGAAGGAATGCACTTTTATACAGGCTTGGAATATTTTGAGAATTTTTTTAGCAGCATATAACCTACGTTAGTATCATGGTGTGACACCATCTATATCGGTGGAAGATCAATTCTTTGTTACTCTTGTTAAACTGCGCCAGCTCTAAACAAACTTTGAACTTAGTAGAATGTTTGGTATAACTGAGACAACTGTGTCCAATATTTTGTTTACCTAGGTAAATTTCATGGTTTGCCAATGGGGGAAACAGACTGGTGGCTGTCCCAGTTTTCACCAACTAAGATTCACGATAAATTCCTTTCGACAAGATGTATTATTGATGGCTCAGAGTGTCCAATAAAAAGCCACAAGAATCATTTGTGCAACTCGCTACGTTTTCTACATATACAAACAAGATACCATCAAGATTTTAGTAGGAGCTTCAGCTGGATGTGTTGTATCCTATATATTACCCGTATATGGTGGATCAACCAGTGATCGTCAGATTTGTGAGAGATCCAACCTGATGGGGAAGTGTGACCATGGAGACAGCACCATGGCGGACAAAGGGTTTAATGTTCAAGATCTAGTTGAGAGTTGCATGGTTAACATTAACATTCCGACCTTCTTTCGGAAGAAGAACAGACTGTCAGATGTAACTGTGTTGCATGACCGAATAATTGCCAGCAAGAGTTTATATAGAGCGGATCATAGGACATGCAAAAAAATGCAATTTTAAAGGAGTCTATGGATACTACTCAGTAAATAACACTGCCCTGGCAATACAGAACATATAATACAAGAGTGTTTCTATTTGTGTAATATAGCCAAGAATGTGCAAAGGCATGCATGAGTATGGCTCTAAATATTCTTATCATGTTTCCCAAAGCATAAACATATTGATTCCTCTGTACTACCTTTCTGGAACTCTGAAGCTTGGACATTTTTGTTTACTCCACGTTGCTTCAGTTTACTCAGCTGTATAAACGACTTATAAGAACTTACCATTTTTACCTTTTAGGTTCAATTCAGGTTGGACCTCTCACAGACTTGCATTAAAATGCATATCGGTAATAATTCCTATACAGGAACTTATTTATGATTGCAGACTTGAAATAAGAAAAGTAACATTCTAGTAGTTTTTCACCATGGCCTCCGCGAATTTCTAATTTATATGCACTGCTAACATGACCAGTCCCTTGAAGGTAGACACAACAAGCACACACTGTTAGCATGACCAGTCCTTTGAACGTATACACAACAAGCACACACTGTTAGCATGACCAGTCCCTTGAAGGTAGACACAACAAGCACACACTGTTAGCATGACCAGTCCCTTGACGGTAGACACAACAAGCACACACTGCTAGCATGACCAGTCCCTTGAAGGTAGACACAAAAAGCACACACTGTTAGCATGACCAGTCCCTTGACGGTAGACACAACAAGCACACACTGTTAGCATGACCAGTCCCTTGAAGGTAGACACAACAAGCACACACTGCTAGCATGACCAGTCCCTTGAAGGTAGACACAACAAGCACACACTGTTAGCATGACCAGTATCTTGAAGGTAGACACAAAAAACACACACTGCTAGCATGACCAGTCCCTTGACGGTAGACACAACAAGCACACACTGTTAGCATGACCAGTCCCTTGACGGTAGACACAACAAGCACACACTGCTAGCATGACCAGTCCCTTGAAGGTAGACACAAAAAGCACACACTGCTAGCATGACCAGTCCCTTGAAGGTAGACACAACAAGCACACACTGTTAGCATGACCAGTCCCTTGAAGGTAGACACAACAAGCACACACTGTTAGCATGACCAGTCACTTGAAGGTAGACACAACAAGCACACACTGTTAGCATGACCAGTCCCTTGACGGTAGACACAACAAGCACACACTGTTAGCATGACCAGTCCCTTGAACGTATACACAACAAGCACACACTGTTAGCATGACCAGTCACTTGAAGGTAGACACAACAAGCACACACTGTTAGCATGACCAGTCCCTTGACGGTAGACACAACAAGCACACACTGCTAGCATGACCAGTCCCTTGAAGGTAGACACACAAAAGCACACACTGCTAGCATAACCAGTCCCTTGAAGGTAGACACAAAAAGCACACACTGGTAGCATGACCAGTCCCTTGAAGGTAGACACAACAAGCACACACTGTTAGCATGACCAGTCCCTTGAAGGTAGACACAACAAGCACACACTGTTAGCATGACCAGTCCCTTGAACGTATACACAACAAGCACACACTGTTAGCATGACCAGTCACTTGAAGGTAGACACAACAAGCACACACTGCTAGCATGACCAGTCCCTTGAAGGTAGACACAACAAGCACACACTGTTAGCATGACCAGTCCCTTGACGGTAGACACAACAAGCACACACTGCTAGCATGACCAGTCCCTTGAAGGTAGACACAAAAAGCACACACTGCTAGCATGACCAGTCCCTTGAAGGTAGACACAAAAAGCACACACTGCTAGCATGACCAGTCCCTTGAAGGTAGACACAACAAGCACACACTGTTAGCATGACCAGTCCCTTGAAGGTAGACACAACAAGCACACACTGTTAGCATGACCAGTCCCTTGAAGGTAGACACAACAAGCACACACTGTTAGCATGACCAGTCCCTTGAACGTATACACAACAAGCACACACTGTTAGCATGACCAGTCACTTGAAGGTAGACACAACAAGCACACACTGTTAGCATGACCAGTCCCTTGACGGTAGACACAACAAGCACACACTGCTAGCATGACCAGTCCCTTGAAGGTAGACACAAAAAGCACACACTGCTAGCATGACCAGTCCCTTGAAGGTAGACACAACAAGCACACACTGTTAGCATGACCAGTCCCTTGAAGGTAGACACAAAAAACACACACTGCTAGCATGACCAGTCCCTTGAAGGTAGACACAAAAAGCACACATTGCTAGCATGACCAGTCCCTTGAAGGTATACACAACAAGCACACACTGTTACCATGACCAGTCCCTTGAAGGTAGACACAAAAAGCACTCACTGCTAGCATGACCAGTCCCTTGAAGGTAGACACAGCAAGCACACACTGTTAGCATGACCAGTCCCTTGAAGGTAGACACAACAAGCACACACTATTAGCATGACCAGTGCCTTGAAGGTAGATACAACAAGCACACACTGTTAGCATGACCAGTCCCTTAAAGTTAGACACAACAAGCACACGCTGTTAGCATGACCAGTCCCTTAAAGGTAGACACAACAAGCACACGCTGTTAGCATGACCAGTCCCTTGAAGGTAGACACAACAAGCACACGCTGTTAGCATGACCAGTCCTTTGAAGGTAGACACAACAAGCACACACTGTTAGCATGACCAGTCCCTTGAAGGTATACACAACAAGCACACACTGTTAGTATGACCAGTCCCTTGAAGGTAGACACAACAAGCACACACTGTTAGCATGACCAGTCCCTTGAAGGTAGACACAACAAGCAAACATTGTGATCTGTTTGAACAAAACAGTTGCCCATGGATTTTGTAGTAATAGTCGTGGTTTTATTGTAAATAAAGAGACCCATCAGCCTCTTTCAGATAAGGAACTGTTATGGGAAAATGTTACTTTTTTTTTCTGTGCAAAGACATTTAACTTCCAAAATTGTGTCTGTGTCGATTACTCTGTCAGGTGAGGCAGCAAGTACGGGATGAACCTGGTTCACAAATATGCCACATGCCTGAGTCTGAACGGTAAACTGTGTTTCAAATAGTTCCACTGCCACATTCTCGGCAATGCAATATAGCTTGTGTTCTAATGTCTGCAAAAGTTGTAAGTGATTCCATATCTCTCCACTTTGGTGAGGTCAGACGTTGTAGTCTGACATCCCTCCACTGCTTGTTATTCACTTGCTCCCTAGTTGCCCTTTCCAACTCAGTGGCCACGCTGATCTCCGAAACCTGAAAGTAATGCAATAACTTGTTTTTTTCCGACATTATATCATCGATTGTCATGGTCGTTTGATTTAAACATTTTATTTAAATCACTGACTTACATCTGACATAAATGTATCACTAAAAAATTACTGATTTCTTATTTTTTGATTTGTATGAATTTTGTTTTGCTTTGATACAAAGGTACATTGTTCGCTTAAACTATATAGTTGTATTGTCACCAGCTAGTCTGATATTAATTGCAAAGCAACAAACTTCCTCTTTTTGTTTCAAGTTTTCACTTTGTTTTATCATAGTTTGATTTCAAGTTATTTGCTCAGAGCTTCATTGCACAATAGTTTGTAAATTGGACACTGTGTTGTGAGGATGTAATGTTTGTAAAAAGTAATATCTTATATAATAGCACAGTATCCAGTCCTTAGGACTGCTCAGAGAGCTTTACACTTTACTCACTAGCAGACTTGTTCAAGAGCACCATCTCAACTTTGGGAAGCTTTCAGCCATGCCGCAGTTAATGCCTGAAGATTATTCGTACACAAATATCCACCACCGTCTTTAGGTAGGTACTCATTCATACAGTTGAGTGAACTAGAGCAACGTAGAGTGAACGAACTTCAGTAAGGTTCGACACGGTAGCAGTAAATTCGAACCTGGGCTTTCTTGATTGAGAGTCCAACGTTCTAATAACTGAGCCACTACGCTCTACTGTAACCATGTGCATTGTTTCAATGGAGCACATTGTGTAAATACATATGCGTGTATGTTGAATTGAAAAGCATGGAAATAACTAACCATTTCATATTTCAAATACTGATCTTTTGGAGTTAACTTCAAGTAGTCGTGATTGTTGGCAAAGGCATGTTGACTGGTAACTGCATCACTGGCATTGGTTGACTTTAATTAAATATGTATATTTACATATATATGGATGCATCATTGTATTATTTGCTTTATAATACAGCCAGAGACTGCACTAATGCCCCTGTTTTGACAAATAACTATTTTTCAATGGGTCTGTAAAAGGACTATAAGATTTGTTTCGTCAAGTCCTCCAGTAGAAATACATGCAATACTTACCAGTTATCACATTATAAAATGAACGAGGATAGGGTTTTATGAACTGTAGACATCTCATTGCAAATAGAGTGAAATACTTTTACTTTCTTTGCAGTGAGATATGCATTGCACTTACTTGACTCATATAGTTCAGGCAAACACTGCGGAACCTGTTAGGAGTAGAGGCGTTGTTCTGCAGTTGCTCTGGACGAGGATCATATATAAGATCCGCATTGTCATTCCCAAGTATTACATGTAATCTACTGAACTTGATAGGAGTTCCCTTAAAAGGTGATGTAACGTCTGGAGGATCTGCAGGTCAAGCCACAGTGTACATTAAGCTACATATTTATGCTCGTGAAAATGTTCATCAAGTTGGAAGAATATTTATACAGTTGTGAATTAAGACATTTGCTTATGTAATTACATATTTATGAATTGCATATGCATTTTAACCCTTTCAGTTATTTATTGCTGCTGATATTTTGACAAGAGCGTGTCACATTCTTTCACCGCATCATTGTTCATGGACACATCTAATGTATAAGAGGCAGACTTATTCATCTCTGCCCACACAACAGCTGACACAAACCACTTTCCTTGTGTGTTGTTTGTTGTGGGGCATGTTTGTCAACAAGCCGACGTAAGCCATTGTTGTATGTGGCAACCATGTCAGTAACGGATGCCTAACTGTTTATGTCATGTAGCAAAGAAGTAATGTCACGTTTGAAATCAGGAAGACGTATATGACGCAATCGTCGAAAAACTATCTCTTTACGCATTCGAGCAGGCTTTGTGGCATTTACACAGAACATTATGGCCATGTGATCACCGGATGGATTTCCATGTGTGTCACATAAGCACGGGTCATATACACTCGGTTGTGTAGTAACTATTGCACTGTTGTTTCGAATGATAACTACATCCAGGAGGTGACCTTTATTGTGCGTGGCATCTGTAATTATTTGGTTCATGCCACGGTCAGCGAGCGTCTCAGAAAAATGCCGTGCGTCAGGATCTGGTATAATATCAAGTTGGAAGTTCAGATCGCCGGTAATAACGATGTCATGCGGGTCCAGCATCACGGTGTCCAAGTATGCTGACCACTGCTCGAAGAAAACAGGCGTTGTAAAGCCGTTTCGTTTAGGCGGTGGCGGACGGTATATAACACCCAATCTGAACTTGGCGCCACGTGTCATAATATAATCGTTGGCATGTTCAAAATGGGTAAATGTAGGCCTATTATGACTTGATGACACATTCTCAACTTTCATGCCGGACTTATACATTAAGCCCAATCCACCGCCGCGCTTCTGGGCAGGTTTTGACGCGGCATCGAACTTGTAGCGAGAGGTATGTTGAAATGTGTAGCCAAATGGCACAAGTTCTTTTATCACCTGATTGTCAGTGACTGTTCCAAGCCAGGTTTCTGTCAACGCTAATACGTCGATGTCCCTGGAAATTACCAGGTCTGTCAGCGACAAAGCTTTATTTCGAACTGACCGAGCGTTGAGACAACACATCGTCAGTGGAACGTCACATGCATGATGTTTAATGCAGTGTAAATTTACCAGATGGGCTGCATTATTTGCTTTGGCAACATTTGCAGCTCGTGTAGCATACTCCAAATGGTCAGTAATCCGCGTTGGGACCGCGCGCTGTTTGCGCGTGCCCCCTCGTTTGCCACGCAAGGTTAGACGTGTCGCAGACAGTCCTAAACGTCTTATTAAGGAGTATGTCGCATCCAGCAATCGGGGAGTGACACCCCTGGAGACAGGCCAAAGAGCCCGAATAAAGCACATCGTTGCACAATTACAGCCTGCCAAGTTATGTAACTCACGGGCGTTGTCGACCACCAACTTCGTTAACGTCACGGATGGCTGACGACATTCATTTATAACATTTAAAAATCATAGATAATGTACACTGTCTTGACGTATAAAAAGTGTACCGTGAGAATCACTGTAGTTTCACGAACAAACAATGGTCTTTGTGATCCTCAGTGCAGCGTAAATCCATTGAAAAACACGATAATTTCCAGAGAACAATTTGGCCTGCTGCCTGTTAGGCGCTTCCATCAACAATTCTACAACAATATAATATAATATATATAGTGTACTCGTGAATTATTATTGATATTACATTATATATGTGTCTGGGTAAATATGTTATATATATATATATATATATATATGTATATATATATATATATATATATACCCAGACACATATATAATGTAATATCAATAATAATTCACGAGTAAGACGTTGTTAGGTTTCTTTTAAACTGGTTAATGATCAGGAGTATTCTAAATTTATGAGGCAGTTTATTCTAGAATACTGGTCCTGAATAATTTATTTTTAGGTTTCGAATGTTTGTTCTTACTTTTTAACACATAGTAATTTGCCAAACCTCTTACAAATAAGCGTGCTGGTATCCATTGACAGAAAAAACTATTATTTCATCGAGGCAGTTGAATATTTGACAGGGACGTGCAAACTACTAAGCTTACATGGTTACTCGCATTTACCGTTAATCCTACATTCCTTTTAGTTTAATGTTAAGATAACTCACATTTGTTTATATCGAGATTTGCTCTTTTCCTCCAGCTTCTTTCCGTACTGGGGTAAGTATTCCTATAGTCGCCCCAGTGTAAATTTGGGTAGTTGGTGCATACCACAATGTACGTCCCTATATATGTTATTCTCCGGCAGTTTCACGCTGAACTCCTCTTCAGGCTTATGTATAAGCCTAGCATCCAAAACTCTAACCTGTAAAATGAAAAACAATTACATTATCCCAAGTTCAATATGTGACTAAGATACAGTATAGTTGGTTCGAAGTAAGACTGCTCGTGAAATAGAATAAAGCATTGTGTTCAGGCTGGGCTGGTACCCCGCATTCCTCTCGATAGTGTATGTTACTCCAAGGTTTTGGGCTGGTTGTTATGAAATATAGAAATAAACCCTCCCATAATTAGGTAAGCTACGGATGCATTTTATTTATCCCAACAGCAGAAACATAAATTATACAGAACGCGCGGCTAGTGTAGTGGTTAGCACATCTGCCTGACAAGCCATTGCTCTGTGTTTGAAACCCGGACCGAGCAGGCATGATATTTGGTGTAAAAACCTGGCTCTCAACATTGGGGACTATGTATCCGTCGTGACTCGGATATCACAATAATGTCGATCCCGTCTCAATTTGGGACGTAAACGATCCTCAATGCCAGCATATAAAAGTCGGTTTGAAGTTGAATGAGACCTCATAAGACCATTACACTGTAACCACAATAATACAGACTAGTCAGTTAATTAAACATTGCCGAGTGCTAGAAACAACTAGAACCACCAATATGGAAACAAATACTAAGATACAAATTGTACAATAACAATATACACAATGTCAACAAAATACAAAACAAATCATTGTGGGATGGGAGACTCCATACTATTACCTTTAATAATATTCACTTAAAACAGCCTCCCCCGTGTATGACATAGACTGACTGACGCTCACGCTTCATAGACGAGACTGACTGCACTGACCGTTTTATATACGTATTAGATGTATGTATATGTTATTTTAACTGAACTGTACACGTTGTAGTACGAATAAATATTATTATTATTGACAGTGACAGTTTACGAAACATCACGAATTATCGCTCACACACAGTACCAACCTACCTGACAATCAATTCGCGTTTTCTGTCAGACTGCTTGGTACTTCGTTTCTTCAGTTCATCTTCGAGTTCTTTTAAACTCCAACTGCGATATATAGACTCATAACGTGGGTGAAAAATGCTCGATGCAAGTATTCTGAACACTGCGACGGTGGTGATTGACAGCACAAGGCCTGACTTGCAAGGGATACTTCAGTATTTGCAAGTTGGTGTAGTTCGCTAGGGGGCAGCACAGCTTATCCTAGGTCAAAGAGTGCATTTTTGAGTAAAACATTTTGTGCACATGTATTTGAGTAGATTTTTGTGTGCACATTTATTTGACCAAACATATTTGACCAAACGGCACTCTAATGAATTATTTGGCAAACATCTTGCACATTGACAGCGTAAATGGATAATCGAAAGTCAGAATTCGACAATGTCGGCGTAAATGGATAATCGAAAGTCAAAATTCGACAATGGCAGCGAAAACGAATAATCGAAAGTCAGAATTCAACAATGTATCATTGTGGAATCATGGCCATGATATCGTTCCACACACAATGCTTCCAGTATACCTTGATAATTGACAAACGAGCTAACGATGCATATCCTAATGTTGCAATAGCACTTGGTATACATCTAGTTCTGAGGGTCACAAACCGCAGGATTGAGTTTTCGTCTTCAAAATTGAAACTTATGAAGACTACACATCACACATCCACGACACGGGAATGTATCTCCTATCTACCAGTCTAATGACAATACATATCGCACAACCATGACACGATAATGTCTCTCCTATCTAGCAGTCTAATGACAATACACTTCGCACAACCATGACACGGGAATGACTCTCCTATCTAGCAGTCTAATGACAATACACATCGCACAACCATGACAAGGGGACGTCTCTCCTATCTAGCAGTCTAATGACAATACACATCGCACAACCATGACAAGGGAATGTCTCTCCTATCTAGCAGTATAATGACAATACACATCGCACAACCATGACACAAGAACGTCTCTCCTATCTTGCTGTCTAATGACAATACACTTCGCACAACCATGACACAGGAACGTCTCTCCTATATGGCAGTCTAATGACAATACACATCGCACAACCATGACACGGGAATGTCTCTCCTATCTAGCAGTCTAATGACAATACACATCGCACAACCATAATACGGGAACGTCTCTCCTATCTAGCAGTCTAATGACAATACACATCGCACAACCATGACACAAGAACGTCTCTCCTATCTTGCTGTCTAATGACAATACACATCGCACAACCATGACACAGGAACGTCTCTCCTATCTAGCAGTCTAATGACAATACACATCGCACAACCATGACACAAGAACGTCTCTCCTATCTTGCTGTCTAATGACAATACACATCGCACAACCATGACACAGGAACGTCTCTCCTATCTAGCAGTCTAATGACAATACACTTCGCACAACCATGACACGGGAAAGACTCTCCTATCTAGCAGTCTAATGACAATACACATCGCACAACCATGACAAGGGGACGTCTCTCCTATCTAGCAGTCTAATGACAATACACATCGCACAACCATGACAAGGGAATGTCTCTCCTATCTAGCAGTATAAAGACAATACACATCGCACAACCATGACACGGGAATGTCTCTCCTATCTAGCAGTATAATGACAATACACATCGCACAACCATGACACAAGAACGTCTCTCCTATCTTGCTGTCTAATGACAATACACTTCGCACAACCATGACACAGGAAAGTATCTCCTATATGGCAGTCTAATGACAATACACATCGCACAACCATGACACGGGAATGTCTCTCCTATCTAGCAGTCTAATGACAATACACATCGCACAACCATAATACGGGAACGTCTCTCCTATCTAGCAGTCTAATGACAATACACATCGCACAACCATGACACGGGAACGTCTCTCCTATCTAGCAGTCTAATGACAATACACATCGCACAACCATGACACGGGAACGTCTCTCCTATCTAGCAGTCTAATGACAATACACATCGCACAACCATGACAAGAACGTCTCTCCTATCTAGCAGTCTAATGACAATACACATCGCACAACCATGACACGGGAACGTCTCTCCTATCTGGCAGTCTAATGACAATACATATCGCACAACCATGACTCAAGAACGTCTCTCCTATCTAGCAGTCTAATGACAATACACATCGCACAACCATGACAAGGGAATGTCTCTCCTATCTAGCAGTATAATGACAATACACATCGCACAACCATGACACAAGAACGTCTCTCCTATCTAGCAGTCGAATGACAATACACATCGCACAACCATGACAAGGGAATGTCTCTCCTATCTAGCAGTCTAATGACAATACATATCGCACAACCATGACTCAAGAACGTCTCTCCTATCTAGCAGTATAATGACAATACACATCGCACAACCATGACAAGGGAATGTCTCTCCTACCTTGCAGTCTAATGACAATACACATCGCACAACCATGACAAGGGAATGTCTCTCCTATCTAGCAGTCTAATGACAATACACATCGCACAACCATGACAAGGGAATGTCTCTCCTATCTAGCAGTCTAATGACAATACACATCGCACAACCATGATACGGGAACGTCTCTCCTATCTGGCAGTCTAATGACAATACATATCGCACAACCATGACTCAAGAACGTCTCTCCTATCTAGCAGTCTAATGACAATACACATCGCACAACCATGACAAGGGAATGTCTCTCCTATCTAGCAGTATAATGACAATACACATCGCACAACCATGACACAAGAACGTCTCTCCTATCTTGCTGTCTAATGACAATACACTTCGCACAACCATGACACAGGAACGTCTCTCCTATATGGCAGTCTAATGACAATACACATCGCACAACCATGACACGGGAATGTCTCTCCTATCTAGCAGTCTAATGACAATACACATCGCACAACCATAATACGGGAACGTCTCTCCTATCTAGCAGTCTAATGACAATACACATCGCACAACCATGACACGGGAACGTCTCTCCTATCTAGCAGTCTAATGACAATACACATCGCACAACCATGACACGGGAACGTCTCTCCTATCTGGCAGTCTAATGACAATACACATCGCACAACCATGACACAAGAACGTCTCTCCTATCTTGCTGTCTAATCACAATACACTTCGCACAACCATGACACAGGAACGTCTCTCCTATCTTGCTGTCTAATGACAATACACTTCGCACAACCATGACACAGGAACGTCTCTCCTATATGGCAGTCTAATGACAATACACATCGCACAACCATGACACGGGAATGTCTCTCCTATCTAGCAGTCTAATGACAATACACATCGCACAACCATAATACGGGAACGTCTCTCCTATCTAGCAGTCTAATGACAATACACATCGCACAACCATGACACGGGAACGTCTCTCCTATCTAGCAAACTAATGACAATACACATCGCACAACCATGACACGGGAACGTCTCTCCTATCTGGCAGTCTAATGACAATACACATCGCACAACCGTGACACAAGAACGTCTCTCCTATCTTGCAGTCTAATGACAATACACTTCGCACAACCATGACACAGGAACGTCTCTCCTATATGGCAGTCTAATGACAATACACATCGCACAACCATGACACGGGAATGTCTCTATCTAGCAGTCTAATGACAATACACATCGCACAACCATAATACGGGAACGTCTCTCCTATCTAGCAGTCTAATGACAATACACATCGCACAACCATGACACGGGAACGTCTCTCCTATCTAGCAGTCTAATGACAATACACATCGCACAACCATGACACGGGAACGTCTCTCCTATCTGGCAGTCTAATGACAATACACATCGCACAACCATGACACGGGAACGTCTCTCCTATCTAGCAGTCTAATGACAATACATATCACACAACCATGACTCAAGAACGTCTCTCCTATCTAGCAGTCTAATGACAATACATATCGCACAACCATGACATAGGAACGTCTCTCCTGTCTGGCATTATAATGACAATACACAGCGCACAACCATGACACAAGAACATCTATCCTATCTAGCAGTCTAATGACAATACACATCGCACAACCATGACATAGTAACGGCTCTCCTGTCTAGCAGTCGAATCACGATACACATCGCACAACCATGACACAGGAAAGTCTCTCCTATCTAGCAGTCTAATGATAATACACATCGCACAACCATAATACGGGAACGTCTCTCCTATCTAGCAGTATAATGACAATACACATCGCACAACCATGACACGGGAACGTCTCTCCTATCTAGCAGTATAATGACAATACACACCGCACATCCATGAGAAGGGAATGTCTCTCCTATCTAGCAGTCTAATGACAATACACATCGCACAACCATAATACGGGAACGTCTCTCCTATCTAGCAGTCTAATGACAATACACATCGCACAACCATGACACGGGAACGTCTCTCCTATCTAGCAGTATAATGACAATACACACCGCACATCCATGAGAAGGGAATGTCTCTCCTATCTAGCAGTCTAATGACAATACACATCGCACAACCATGACATAGTAACGGCTCTCCTGTCTAGCAGTCGAATCACAATACACATCGCACAACCATGACACAGGAAAGTCTCTCCTATCTAGCAGTCTAATGATAATACACATCGCACAACCATAATACGGGAACGTCTCTCCTATCTAGCAGTATAATGACAATACACATCGCACAACCATGACACGGGAACGTCTCTCCTATCTAGCAGTATAATGACAATACACACCGCACATCCATGAGAAGGGAATGTCTCTCCTATGTAGCAGTCTAATGACAATACACATCGCACAACCATGACAAGGGGACGTCTCTCCTATCTAGCAGTCTAATGACAATACACATCGCACAACCATGACAAGGGAATGTCTCTCCTATCTAGCAGTATAATGACAATACACATCGCACAACCATGACACAAGAACGTCTCTCCTATCTTGCTGTCTAATGACAATACACATCGCACAACCATGACACAGGAACGTCTCTCCTATCTAGCAGTCTAATGACAATACACTTCGCACAACCATGACACGGGAAAGACTCTCCTATCTAGCAGTCTAATGACAATACACATCGCACAACCATGACAAGGGGACGTCTCTCCTATCTAGCAGTCTAATGACAATACACATCGCACAACCATGACAAGGGAATGTCTCTCCTATCTAGCAGTATAATGACAATACACATCGCACAACCATGACACAAGAACGTCTCTCCTATCTTGCTGTCTAATGACAATACACATCGCACAACCATGACACAGGAACGTCTCTCCTATCTAGCAGTCTAATGACAATACACTTCGCACAACCATGACACGGGAAAGACTCTCCTATCTAGCAGTCTAATGACAATACACATCGCACAACCATGACAAGGGGACGTCTCTCCTATCTAGCAGTCTAATGACAATACACATCGCACAACCATGACAAGGGAATGTCTCTCCTATCTAGCAGTATAAAGACAATACACATCGCACAACCATGACACGGGAATGTCTCTCCTATCTAGCAGTATAATGACAATACACATCGCACAACCATGACACAAGAACGTCTCTCCTATCTTGCTGTCTAATGACAATACACATCGCACAACCATGACACAGGGAAGTATCTCCTATATAGCAGTCTAATGACAATACACATCGCACAACCATGACACAGGAATGTCTCTCCTAGTCTAGCAGTCTAATGACAATCACACCGCACTAGCAGTCTAATGACAATATACATCGCACAACCATGACACGGGAATGTCTCTCCTATCTAGCAGTTTAATGACAATACACATCGCACAACCATGACACAAGAACGTCTCTCCTATCTTGCTGTCTAATGACAACATACTTCGCACAACATCTCCTATCTAGCAGTCTAATGACAATACATATCGCACAACCATGACAACGTCTCTCCTATATAGCAGTCTAATGGCAATACACATCGCACAACCATGACATCTCTCGCCTATCTAGCAGTCAATACATATCGCACAACCATGACATAGGAACGTCTCGCCTATCTAGCAGTCGCACATAACCATGACATAGGTCTCTCCTATCTAGCGTCAATACACATCGCACAACCATGACACAGGAACGTCTCTCCTATGCAGTCTAATGGCAATACACATCGCACAACCATGACATAGGAACGTCTTTCCTATCTACAGTCTAATGACAATACACATCGCACAAGCATGACACAGGAACGACTCTCTATTTAGCAGTCTAATGAAAATAAAATCGATATCCTATCTAGACGTCTGACCACATCGCACAACTAATGTGATACACTGCACCCATTATAGTCCTAATCCGGCTAATAAATATGTGTGAGAAAATATTTCTGTTGTCAGCTCATTGTGTGCGGCGTGCGTACGTGCCTGCGTTCGTGTGCGTGTTTTTGCATGCGCGTGCGTGCGTGCTTGCGTGCGTATTTGTGGGCAATTATTACTTTTATCACCTAGCTCCGTCCCCCTTCTTGCGCGGTTTGCTAGGTTCTACGTAGATATAATAATGGCCGTTGTAGGCCGTCTTGGGACCAGTGAAGGGAGACGGGGTAGACCCAGACCACAACGTCCAGTCGTAGTCATCAGTGCAGTCTTGCTCGAGACTGCACATTGTCGACCAGCCTTCTTTTGTCTCGAAGTTGCATAACCATATTTAACCTATAAATGAGAGGACGTCAGTTATTAGAACTGTACAAATGTCACATTAGTACAATGAGATGACGACGAAGACGATAATAATTAGATTACGTAACTGTCACAAAGTGGTTTGTATAGAATTTAATCAGGCTTTAGAACAGTGGTTTTGTATACAAAATATGGTTGATGGGATGGTGCTGCCATCTCTGGTATGTATTGTCGCGGAGGTATACGCTGGTGCCCTCTGGCGATTAAGGCGTGTAACGTTTTAACTGCCGACGAGTCAGATTTAATTTATTTCATTTGTGGCGTACACCACTAATTCTACGGTTAGGTATATCAAATTTGGTACCTGTAGAAATTATTTAACATGACTGGTAATATGATGACCTGTCAAACTACTTACGTTGTGGTTATAAGAAGATTATATTATGAACTTATAAAAGTTGTTTACAGAAATGTAGGTGTGAAAAACACTAGGGTCACACCTAGCTTATGAATAGAGTGCGTGTTTTATTAAAATTATGGATTAATTCATGAGAGTTGGAATGTACGATGAATATTGTGGTATCCGGCTCGATACAGGGAATCCAGTGATATTAATTATGTAAGTAATTCACGTAAGTTAAAGATTGAATGAGCACTTATATACCCATACGTTTAGCTCGCAAAATCTATTTTAAACTCAGCGAGTTGAATGGATTGCTTCGAAGTGTGAATGGTTTCGGGAGCCAGTTTTTGAAGCGACTTTAATTTGAATTAAGTGTTGTAATTGGTCTGACTAACTTCCGGTCGTCAAGTTATATAAGGGACGGACGGCCATTCGTGGCCAGACGAACATTTGATCAGAAGAAAGTGTTGCACTCTCGTCTCCAGGAATTGGGCTGAACCGTGTGTCCGTCCAACGCCTGTAGTAAATACTTCCACGATTTCAATAGTACTGATTAGTTGTGAGACGCTGCACTTCTCACGCGTTGAAGAAGGCTGAGCGATAACCGACTGCAGTTTCGTTTTGATGTTATCTTCGAATGCAAGGCCACCACCGTTTCATCTGCTAGCTGTCGTAACACAGACTCCGTGACAGACCTTCTCGACATCGCCGAAGTCGTGACATCGTTTCCGTGTTGTCGCCTGGTGATTCGCGTGGGATCGACAAAGCAAATCTACCGTCTACTTGATCGCCCGAGTCGCCTGCTTTCATCTACGTGAATTCGTTCGCCGAACGCCGAGCGACTTTCGACTTCGTCCTGACATCTCGTCGAACGCGACCGATGGCGATGCGAACGTTGACATTCGCACATCACGAGACATTCATTGTTTACAGTTCATAGACTTTACAACGGTGTATACCCGTCTTCATGTAAGTGACCAACTGTTTAAATTGTCTCCCATGTAATTTCGTATTTGGATGCATACTCGTCGAGTACAATGTATGGTGTTATAAATATAATGTCATAGCAGAGTAACTGTTGGCCAACTATCACTGAACCGCTTTTGTTTATTGTTGATGTATTAAATGGGAATGCCAGTTGGCTTCTCGTACATACATATCTGATGTCACGTTATGTCTCTCGTTCACTCCGAATCCTAGTGCACCTGAACCTATAATCACAATACACATCGCACAACCATGACACAGGAAAGTCTCTCCTATCTAGCAGTCTAATGATAATACACATCGCACAACCATAATACGGGAACGTCTCTCCTATCTAGCAGTATAATGACAATACACATCGCACAACCATGACACGGGAACGTCTCTCCTATCTAGCAGTATAATGACAATACACACCGCACATCCATGAGAAGGGAATGTCTCTCCTATGTAGCAGTCTAATGACAATACACATCGCACAACCATAATACGGGAACGTCTCTCCTATCTAGCAGACTAATGACAATACACATCGCACAACCATGACACAGGAGCGTCTCTCCGGTCTACCAGTCTAATGACAATATATACATGGCACAACCATGACACGATAATGTCTCTCCTATCTAGCAGTCTAATGACAATACACATCGCACAACCATGACATAGTAACGGCTCTCCTGTCTAGCAGTCGAATCACAATACACATCGCACAACCATGACACAGGAAAGTCTCTCCTATCTAGCAGTATAATGACAATACACATCGCACAACCATGACACGGGAACCTCTCTCCTATCTAGCAGTATAATGACAATACACATTGCACAACCATGACAAGGGAATGTCTCTCCTACCTTGCAGTCTAATGACAATACACATCGCACAACCATGACACGGGAACCTCTCTCCTATCTAGCAGTATAATGACAATACACATCGCACACCCAAGAGAAGGGAATGTCTCTCCTATCTAGCAGTATAATGACAATACACATCGCACAACCATGACAAGGGGACGTCTCTCCTATCTAGCAGTATAATGACAATACACATCGCACAACCATGACAAGGGAATGTCTCTCCTATCTAGCAGACTAATCACAATACACATCGCACAACCATGACACAGGAGCGTCTCTCCGGTCTACCAGTCTAATGACAATATAAATGGCACAACCATGACACGATAATGTCTCTCCTGTCTAGCAGTCTAATGACAATATACATCGCACAACCATGACACGGGAATGTCTCTCCTATCTAGCAGTTTAATGACAATATACATCGCACAACCATGACACAAGAACGTCTCTCCTATCTTGCTGTCTAATGACAACATACTTCGCACAACAATAACCTGGAAATGTATTTCCTATCTAGCAGTCTAATGACAATACATATCGCACAACCATGACATAGGAACGTCTCTCCTATATAGCAGTCTAATGGCAATACACATCGCACAACCATGACATAGGAACGTCTCGCCTATCTAGCAGTCTAATGACAATACATATCGCACAACCATGACATAGGAACGTCTCGCCTATCTAGCAGTCTAATGACAATACACTTCGCATAACCATGACATAGGAACGTCTCTCCTATCTAGCAGTCTAATGACAATACACATCGCACAACCATGACACAGGAACGTCTCTCCTATCCAGCAGTCTAATGGCAATACACATCGCACAACCATGACATAGGAACGTCTTTCCTATCTACCAGTCTAATGACAATACACATCGCACAAGCATGACACAGGAACGACTCTCATATTTAGCAGTCTAATGAAAATAAAATACGATACGATTTGTTTGGTTTCTGGTGTTTGTCGCTTCTGTATCTTCAGACATATGGTTGATCACCAACATTTTATTTGATGTAGACTTGTGCTTTAAAAAATAAAGAAATTGTGCTGTGGTGTAAAGTCCATGCTGTAATGTCACGGACGGAATGAGAACTAATGTGATGGGGCGACTGGTCACCCATTACCTTGCGCGTCCACAGTCCTAAATCCGACGCTGAAATAAATATGTGTGAGAAAATATTTCTGTTGTCAGCTCATTGTGTGCGGCGTGCGTACGTGCCTGCGTTCGTGTGCGTGTTTTTGCATGCGCGTGCGTGCGTGCTTGCGTGCGTATTTGTGGGCAATTATTACTTTTATCACCTAGCTCCGTCCCCCTTCTTGCGCGGTTTGCTAGGTTCTACGTAGATATAATAATGGCCGTTGTAGGCCGTCTTGGGACCAGTGAAGGGAGACGGGGTAGACCCAGACCACAACGTCCAGTCGTAGTCATCAGTGCAGTCTTGCTCGAGACTGCACATTGTCGACCAGCCTTCTTTTGTCTCGAAGTTGCATAACCATATTTAACCTATAAATGAGAGGACGTCAGTTATTAGAACTGTACAAATGTCACATTAGTACAATGAGATGACGACGAAGACGATAATAATTAGATTACGTAACTGTCACAAAGTGGTTTGTATAGAATTTAATCAGGCTTTAGAACAGTGGTTTTGTATACAAAATATGGTTGATGGGATGGTGCTGCCATCTCTGGTATGTATTGTCGCGGAGGTATACGCTGGTGCCCTCTGGCGATTAAGGCGTGTAACGTTTTAACTGCCGACGAGTCAGATTTAATTTATTTCATTTGTGGCGTACACCACTAATTCTACGGTTAGGTATATCAAATTTGGTACCTGTAGAAATTATTTAACATGACTGGTAATATGATGACCTGTCAAACTACTTACGTTGTGGTTATAAGAAGATTATATTATGAACTTATAAAAGTTGTTTACAGAAATGTAGGTGTGAAAAACACTAGGGTCACACCTAGCTTATGAATAGAGTGCGTGTTTTATTAAAATTATGGATTAATTCATGAGAGTTGGAATGTACGATGAATATTGTGGTATCCGGCTCGATACAGGGAATCCAGTGATATTAATTATGTAAGTAATTCACGTAAGTTAAAGATTGAATGAGCACTTATATAGCCATACGTTTAGCTCGCAAAATCTATTTTAAACTCAGCGAGTTGAATGGATTGCTTCGAAGTGTGAATGGTTTCGGGAGCCAGTTTTTGAAGCGACTTTAATTTGAATTAAGTGTTGTAATTGGTCTGACTAACTTCCGGTCGTCAAGTTATATAAGGGACGGACGGCCATTCGTGGCCAGACGAACATTTGATCAGAAGAAAGTGTTGCACTCTCGTCTCCAGGAATTGGGCTGAACCGTGTGTCCGTCCAACGCCTGTAGTAAATACTTCCACGATTTCAATAGTACTGATTAGTTGTGAGACGCTGCACTTCTCACGCGTTGAAGAAGGCTGAGCGATAACCGACTGCAGTTTCGTTTTGATGTTATCTTCGAATGCAAGGCCACCACCGTTTCATCTGCTAGCTGTCGTAACACAGACTCCGTGACAGACCTTCTCGACATCGCCGAAGTCGTGACATCGTTTCCGTGTTGTCGCCTGGTGATTCGCGTGGGATCGACAAAGCAAATCTACCGTCTACTTGATCGCCCGAGTCGCCTGCTTTCATCTACGTGAATTCGTTCGCCGAACGCCGAGCGACTTTCGACTTCGTCCTGACATCTCGTCGAACGCGACCGATGGCGATGCGAACGTTGACATTCGCACATCACGAGACATTCATTGTTTACAGTTCATAGACTTTACAACGGTGTATACCCGTCTTCATGTAAGTGACCAACTGTTTAAATTGTCTCCCATGTAATTTCGTATTTGGATGCATACTCGTCGAGTACAATGTATGGTGTTATAAATATAATGTCATAGCAGAGTAACTGTTGGCCAACTATCACTGAACCGCTTTTGTTTATTGTTGATGTATTAAATGGGAATGCCAGTTGGCTTCTCGTACATACATATCTGATGTCACGTTATGTCTCTCGTTCACTCCGAATCCTAGTGCACCTGAACCTATAACTTGCTATGTCAAATCGGGTACCGCCAATTTATTAATTTATTAATACTTACACTCGATTTTGTGACAGTAACTTAGATTTGTAACGTGACCAGCCCTTTGGAAACCGTCATGATTTAGAAAGTATGAATGTTTGATAATTCAAACTATAGTACACCACAAAGAAAGTCTGCATACTACTATATTTATTTTAGAGGCATTCTTGCAAATCCAATCTGTTCATTAAATAACACTATGTTATTATTTAAACAAACGTACATTACTCATGAAACACCATACATCGAGGAATTAAATTGAATGATAATAATTACCATTAATATAGGGTTGATAACATGTGTTATGTATGCACAGAAATGCATACATGTGTGTGTGTGTGTGTGTGTGTGTATGTGTGTGATTGAGTATGTATCAATGTATGTATGTATATGTGTATGTATGTATGTATGTATGTATGTATGTATGTATGAATGTATGCATGCATGTATGAATGTATGCATGCATGTATGTATACTAAGGGTTCCACACTTATTGCGTTGAATTGCTGTTGTGTAGTTTCGGTTGGCGAACGTATGAAACACAGTAGAGACCCGGGTATCATTGCATTTCTATTTTAATATATTCGGAGGTCCTTATGGAGATTATTTTCACAAAGCTCTCTCGACAGCCTTTAGACTTTAGACAATGTACGTGCATGCATAATGGAGTATGTGTACGTGCATGCATGCATGATGGAGTATATGTACGTGCATGCATGATGGAATATGTGTACGTGCATGCATGATGGAGTATATGTACGTGCGTGCATGGTGGAATATGTGTATTTGCGAGCGAATCACAAGCTGAATGACGAATACTAAATGCACAAATGTGTTTATTATAATGCCATTGTTACCTTCGCAATAAAATTTTGTCACATGAATGTCATCTATGGCTATGTCACTGCTAAATCATCCAGTGAGGACAGCCTCAAATCCGATCTGTGAGACGGAGATAACGTGTATAAGCCAGCACATAAATTAACCATAGGAGAAACATTTATGTAGATTTGATTCGAGGCTATATTTGGCGGAGATAGATCGTAGAAATTGGTGGTGCAAAAAAGTTGATAAACAAGTGGAATTACAGATTGATAAGTATTATTCTTGCCTTAATATCATTCATAAAGTTGCAATAAACATATATTGAGTAGCAGTTGTGCTTAAAGTTTGTTAGTTAAAGTATTTTAGAACACCTTAGTATAGGGAGTGATAATAGGGTAACTCACTTAGCCTTCGATAAGTTGTAAACAAGATTTAATAAACCTGATTATGTGGTAGAATATACAGGAGATAAAGTAACAACCATCAAACTACTTACATAAGATAATATCTGTATAAGCCAGTACTTGCTAGATATTTTGATTAGGTAGC
This sequence comes from Paraescarpia echinospica, assembly GCA_020002185.1. Classification (NCBI taxonomy): domain Eukaryota; kingdom Metazoa; phylum Annelida; class Polychaeta; order Sabellida; family Siboglinidae; genus Paraescarpia; species Paraescarpia echinospica. Next base: position 10,655 of record JAHLWY010000760.1, on the reverse strand, counting down.
ATTGTTGTTAAAACTAAGCAAGGGCGATAGTCGGGAGGCGTAACCTAAATAAATAAAGACGCCTAACGTAACGTAATTGATTGTACTTAAATTAGGTCACTACCGGTAATCTCAGCGTTCGTGACAGGATAAATAGTGGGCTGTGTAATTGAAATTTGTAATCTAAAGTGTGCTGTAGTACACAGGAAACAGTCTTTATAAAGACTAAGTTAGTTAAGTTATTAAATAAATCTGATCGGGATATGGCGCCTTGCAAGCGGCAAGTCAAGGCAAAGCGACACTTGGTGTGCGATCACTGCCACAGCTGGGCAGATTTTGCATTGTCCGGCTGTGGGAAGTCATGGGCAGAAACCATGGAGGAAGGATTCACCTTTCAGTGCATTGGGTGTTGGATGGTGGAGTGTCTGCAGAAGGAGATAGTTAGGTTGACAGATATTGTGAAGGAAATGGAGATGGGAATTATCAAGGAGGCAGGTCGAATGGAGAGAGAGGACAGGGAGAGAGGTGAAAATACTGCAAGACTGAAGGAGAATAGAAGTTGCAAGAAAACTGAGGAAAGGATATTGAGAGGAGGGAAGGTGATTGGAGGGGAAGAAATTGGAAAACCGACAACAGAAAACGTGACAAGTGTGAAGGTGACAGGGAAGAAAGTGAACGTAGAGAAGGAGGGAGGGAAGATGGGCCGGGAGAGGAGAGAAGAAAATGAGTTGGGAGGAAAGATGAAGGGACGAAAGGAAGTGAGAGCAAATGTGATAGAAGAGAAGTCGACAAAAGGGACGCTGACAGGAGGAAAGGTGACAAGAGAAAAAGTGACAGGAAAGAATGGATCGGAAGAGAATGTGACAGGAGAGAAGACGACAAGGGGAAAAGACAACAACCAGACAGATGCAAACCGAAGAAGGAGCTATTCTAAGGCAGTGATTGAGGGGGCAATGAGGAAATAGAGGATGTTTATGGGTGACTCCATTATCAGAAAGACGGACCAGACACTGAGTTATGGGAAAGATGTCGTTGTTTGTCAACCGGGGGCTAGGATTGAACATGTGACTGACAGGGTAGAGAAGGTATTGGGACATGGCAAGGGGGGTCTATACTGGTACATGTACGAACAAATAATGCAGACAGGGAGGGAACAACTGCGATAGTACGGAAGTATAGACAGTTAGTGAGGAAGCTAAAGAAGACAAGAGTTGAACAATTTCTGTCAGGAATTTTGCCAGTAATATGAGGAAGGGGGGCAACGTATATAAACTGCAAGAGCATGGCGATCAACGCACTAGTTGAGCAGATGTGTGAAGATGAGGGGGTGGGATTCACATATGTATGGGGATACTTAGTTGGGAGGGAAGATATGTACACGAGAGATGGCCTCCATCTTAGTGGAAAGGGGGCAGCAGTTTTCTCAGAGAACCTGCTGCGATGTGTTGACAGTGGGACAGGTTGCATCTATTTAAACTAGATTCGCAGAGGGGACTCACAGAAAAGCCTGAAAATGGAGGCATAGATAAAGACAGCACAAATAAATCAGCTAATAATGTATGGAAAACTCTTCTGAAGCTGGATATAAATGTGTTTGTTTAAACGCAAGGAATATAATAAACAAAAGAAATGAACTAAACGTTATGGTAGAAGATATTGACCCTCATATAATAGGTATAACCGAATCCTGGACCACCACCGATATATCAGATGCTGAATTGGGACTGACAGGATATGTAATGTTTAGGAAAGATAGAATAGGAAGAAAGGGAGGTGGAGTTATTTTATATATTAAAGAATCTATCCAGGCTAATGAAATAAAATTAGAAAGAGAAGCAGATTGCGAAGAAGCTGTTTGGTGTAACATAGTTACAGGAAACTCAACGTTAACAGTAGGGTTAGTTTATCGAAGTCCAAACATAAGCATAGAAGAGAACGAAAAAATACAAAAAGCTATAAGGGAAGTAAGCAAACGGGACTGTATTATTATGGGGTATTTTAACCACGGGCACATACAATGGAAATCTCTTCAGAGTATGGGGAGTGAGGACCACAAGTTTTTAGTTTTAGTTCAAGATACTTTCCTTTCTCAACATGTGCTAGAACCAACCAGGGGTGAGAATGTGTTATACATAGTTTTGTCCTCACAGAATGAATTAGTTGACAATGTCAAGATATGTGAGCCACTGGGGAGTAGCGATCACAACCAGATACATTTTATCATCAAAGTAAAATCAGAAAAGAATAGTAAAAAGCAGTATAGGAGAAATTTCCTCAAAGGAATGTATAAGGACATGAGGAAATATTTAGCAAAGATAGACTGGAATAACACACTGAAAAATAAGACAGCAACAGAATGCTGGAATATATTAAAGAGTGAAATTAAATGCATAGTCGATAAATTTGTACTCTTCAAAAAACAAGGGAAAAGGTCCAAAAAGAAACACTTATCGAAATAAGCCATTAGAAAAATTATGTGTAAACAAATGATGTGGAAGTCATATAGATGTACTGGAAATGATGAAGACTACAACAGTTATAAAGAAACACTTAACCAAGCTACAGCTGAAATTAGAAATTCAAAGAGAAGCTATGAACAACAATTAGCTTGTAATATAAAACATGACAGCAAGAGTTTTTATGCGTATGGTCGAAGCAAACAGAAAGTTCAAGATACGGTCGGTCCTCTAGAAGATAGTGCTGGAAATATAATATCAGAGGGATTCTTAATGGCAGAAGACCTGAATGAGTACTTTAGTTCAGTGTTTACCAGAGAAGATATTAATTCACTGCCAGTACCAGAGGCTAAGTTCAAGGGGGCAGATTCTGACTATTTAGGACAATTAATTGTAACTCCGGAAATGGTAGCTAAAACAATAAGGGCTATGAAGGATAATAAATCACCTGGAGTGGATGGTATTCCACCCAAACTACTATTGGAAATTGTAGAACAAATTAGCGTATCGCTTGCAATAGTTTTCAATTTGTCATTAGAAGAGGGAGTGGTTCCTTTAGAATGGAAAGAGGCGAACATTATACCGTTATTTAAAAAAGGTTCGAGAAACAAGTCAGATAACTATGGACCAGTGAGTTTAACATCAGTGATTTGTAAATTATTAGAAAGACTAATTAAAGATCACATGGTGGATTTTCTTGTTATGTTTTTTGGAAGACATCACTAAGAGGGTAGATGAGGGATCACCAGTAGATATCGTGTACTTAGATTTTCAAAAAGCTTTCGACAAAGTACCACATCAAAGATTACCGCTGAAAATAAAGGCCCATGGCATATGCAATAGTATAATAAACTGGATAGAACAATGGCTGATTGACAGAAGACAACGTGTAGTAGTTGAAGGGGAGGCTTCAAACTGGAAATCGGTATTGAGTGGGGTACCACAGGGATCAGTATTAGGACCTATATTATTCGTAATATATATCAACGATTTGGATGATGAAATAACAAGCAAGGTGTTGAAATTTGCGGACGATAAAAAAGTGTTGAGAAGGATTAAAAGTGATGGAGATAGACAGCACAGGTAGAATATACAATGGGGGGTACTGTTCTAAGTATTACTGTAAAAGAAAAGTACTTAGCGTTAACCATTAGTGCTGATATAAAGGTTTCAGAACAGTGCGGAATTGCAGCTTCAAAGGGAAATCAAGTCCTTGGATTAATTAGGCGAAACATATCGTATAAGGAAAACGAGCTACTAATACCGCTGTACAAAACAATAGTTAGGCCTCATTTAGAATATTGTATTGAAGCGTGGTGGCCATATCGCAGGAAGGACATAAATATGTTAGAAAGAGTGCAGAGGAGAGCAACTAAAATGATACCAAAACTTAGGGATCTTAGTTACGAAATACGCCTAAAAATGCGGTTTAACAACACTAGAGACCAGGAGATTGAGAGGAGTTCAGATAGAAGTGTTTAAAATATTGAATGGTTATGAAAATATTGATAGAAATATTTTTCTCAGTTAAGAAAGGTAGAAGGACTAGAGAACATGAAGTTACATTAGGAAAGGAGCAGAGTAGATTAGATATAAGAAAGTTTTCATTTTCACAAAGGACTCTAAATGAATGGAACTGATTATCTGCTGATTGTTTGTGTGCTAGCAGCGTGAATATGTTTAAAAATAAAATCGACGCATACCTCAGACGGGCGGGATACACATAGATTAAAGGGTTTGACTCTCGAAAAGCCAAAGGGCTTCCTTGTCCACCTGCCACCTAGAGTTAATTATCTGGGTGGCAATCTTTTTAAATACCTTATTAAAGAAGCGAAGATATAGGGGCCTCCGTCTTTTCTCGAAACTTATTAATGCTTTTCGTTTACAATATGATTACTTCAATGTCGAATTATTTACCTTTCGAACATTGTATCGGCAATACACTATGCCTTCACCGTTATAATAACATATTGTATAGATAGATGCGGTGCTCTAGGCGCACTACACTTGGTCAATATAATATGAAGAACATCATTATAATAAAGAGGACCAAACAGTATTTGTATAACCCGAGAGTGCCGTTATCTGTTCATTAAAACTACCGACAGCAGTACGAATGCTATTATTAAGCACACCATCGTTGCAACACGGACACACATGAAGTGTACCACATACACTACCTGTGGCGATGACCACGTATATATTTGGACTACGGCCTCGTGCCAACCGGCGCCTTGGTCTCCGGACATAGTCCACCTGTACCGCCGTTTTTTCTCTTTGGTAAAGACGCGTAGTTTGCCCATGTGAAACCCATTTAGGCAGTATGAGAAATGCAGGCAATAGTGTCCCAGCGCATACAGAAAGAATCTTCCGTAAAGCACAAACCTGTACACATTGTTTAATAGTTTTGATAGGAAGCATATCCACTTCGCCGATAATTTGATTATTTGAACGATGTCTACGAGAGAACAATGCGAGTGAATTGTTCCGGCGAATAATTGATCCGTACAATTTGTTTGTTTCAGTAATTGCGTGTGCTTATGTAAGCGCGCGCGGGTTCGTGCGTGCTCGTTTTCATGTATGTGCGAGCAAGGGTAGATAGTACATGTGTATGCGTGGGCGAGTGTACATGTGTATGTGTGGGCGTATGTACATATGTATGTGTGGGCGAGTGTACGTATGTATGTGAAGGCGAGTGTACACGTCTATCTTTGGGCAAGAATACATGTGTATGTGTGGGCAAGTGTACATGTGTGTTTGTGGGCGAGTGTACATGCGTATGTGTGGGCAAGTGTGCATATGCATGTGTGGGCAAGAGTACATGTGTATGTTTGAGCACGTGTGAATGTGTGTGCATGTGTATGAGTAGGCGAGTGTACATGTGTATATGTTGGCGAGTGTACATGAGTATGTGTTTTCGAGTACGTGTTTGTCTGTACATGTGTGTGCCTTTTTGAACTTGTATATTCATACGTGTTTTGTATGCTTATTAGCGTACGTGCGTGCATGTGGGCAAGTATGTGTGTATTAGCGTACGTGCGTGCGTGTGGGCACGTATGTGTGTATTAGCGTGAATGTAAACCAACGAAAAACGGTATTGTCAAATCATATCGATTTAAACAGGCAGTAATGCCCTAATAAACATTTCGCCAACAATGTTAACATAACTGGCATTAGCCTATGAAACCAGCTGCCCGAGTGCGTAGTCACATTACTGACCATAATTATAGTCGAGTTGCCGCCCTATTATGTTCAGTATGGAACCCGGAAATGATTGGTAGTGTAAGGTTTTTTTGCTGAATCATGTAGGTTATGGGTCCCTCAACTCAAATCAGTGGCATGGCAACGTGTCATGTTTGGGCAACTTGTGGGAGCTAGGCAAATCCAAGATGGCTGCCGTGAACCTAGGTTAAATTAGAAAATGTGTTACATCTTTGCACTAGAGCATGCTAGGAACATGATTTTAGTGTCTATACACGTTTGGCATATGAGGAATTCAACTGAACCATTTCCAATGATGTCCGACTATGTTCACATGACAACAATTCAAAATGGCCGCCATTTTCACCGAAAATATGCCAAAGACACAATTTTGGTGTTTATACCTATGTTTTAGCATATGGGCAAATGGGCTATGATGACCCGTCAGCAAAGGACCATGAACAAATCCGGCGTGCAGGTGAAGGGGCTGTTGACTACATCATAATATCCAGCAAGCTCCCATGCCGCGATGAGTGGAAGAGAGGAGGGCGTATACACCCATGATGAAGCATCATTAGTTGACTTCTGGAGGCTGTGAAGAATGGTAAGAAAACTCTATGAGTGATCAGCGATGACACTGACGTCTTTGTTCTGCTTATCTTCTGGGTGTGGAATACGCAGCTGACAGCCCGTGTGCAGCTAGATTGATGGAGTGGGGCTATCCACAATATCAGTGAAAGTTATTTACTCCTTGGTCCGAAATCCACCCAACTGCTAGGTATGCATGCACTGTCATGCTGCGATATTGTGTCCTATCCATTTGGTCATGGCAAAGTAATGGCGCTAAAGGTATTGAAGTCTGCTGACCATTTTGACCTCTACACTTTCTTCGATGAAGACGGCGCTACTCTCGAACAGTTGATGGAGACTAGACGGAAATTCATCTGCTCACTGTATGGTGTTGCTGAAGGCACAAGCATACCTTCTGCCAGGTATGCGCTCTACTCTAAAAGGACCAGAGAGAAAGCTGCATGTATCAAGACTCTTCCTCCGACAGACGCTAATCTGGCCTACCGCATCCTGCGAGCTCACTACCAAGTCATGCTCTGGAAGGCAGCAGATCAGCAGACTCCGTCCGTGGTTGATATCGCTGATTATGGATGGGAGTTTGTCACTGGTGCATGGGGTGTGCCAACTCCATGCATCGCAAGAGGACCAGCAGCCCCCCTACCCTTATGGACGTCATCAACTGTAAGTGTAAAGCTGTAGGGAAAACTTGCAGCAGTCATGCATGTAGCTGTCGTTTTGCAGGATTGTCCTGCACACCGTACTGCTTCTGTGTTGGTGAAGCCATGTGCCTCAACCCGTTCACCAAACATGATGAGCATGAGAATGACGCTAGACATGATAATGAGGAAGAAGGTGATAGTTCAGAGGAAATAGAAGAGGAGGATGAGAGAGAATGGCGGAACTAAACTTTTCTATGTTGGTTTTGAATTGATTAATGATATACACATTGTCAATGTCCAAATGAAACCTGCCATTACAAAAAATGCTCTCAAATTGTGTTTCATTGTGTTTCAGCAAATTTATAATTGAGTACTTCTTACTTTGAACTTTGAATTTTGTACTTTTAAATGTTGTACATGTATGATACAGATTTATTCGTGATTACTGCATGTCATTTTGCAAAGCTTTTGTATGTTTCTCGTCAGAAGTAGCCATATACATTTACATGTATGTATAGCTATTAGCATGCTCGTAGCTCAGTCATCAGATGACTGATCATTGCAATTGAAGAACTGTAAATAAATTTCATCTTACAAACGTCCCTATTTTAACAACAGCTTCATTGCCATGTCACATAAATACAAAATCATCATACAAAATTCCAATGAACTCATTATGCACCAAAACAAATCATGTTTCTAGCATCATCCAATCAAAACTCATGGTCGTTTTGGGTTTTTTTCGGTAAAAATTACGACCATTTTGAATTTTGTTCAGGTGCTCATACGCAGGCATAATTGGAGATGGTTCTATTGAATTCCTGATATGGCAAAACACCAGGATGGACACCAAAATCATGTCTCTAGCATAAACCAATCAAACGTTATGCTAAATTTTTGGCTATTTTCGGTGAAAATGGAGGCCATTTAGAATTGTTGTCATGTGAACATAGTCGGACATAATTAGAAATGGTTTCATTGCATTCCTCATATGCCAAAACATGTGTATAGACAACAAAATCATGTTCCTAGCATGCTCTAGTGCAAAGATGTAACACATTTTCTAATTTAACCTAGGTTCACGGCAGCCATCTTGGATTTGCCTGGCTCCCACTTGTTGCCCAAGGAAGGCGCGTTGCCATCCCACTGATTTGAGTTGAGGGACCCATAACTTACATGATTCAGCAAAAAAACCTTACACTATCAACCATTTCCAGGTTCCAAAAATGGCAACTCGACTAATAGACTTTTCATATTGTATCTTTTTTAGCCAGCGCTACAGTCAATTATTATCCGGAAATTAACCATTTTTATTATTTTAACCTGCACCACATCCATGTTATATAATCATATAATTACCAAATGTATCCATGTTATATAATCATATAATTACCAAATTTATCCATGTTATATAATCATGTAATTACCAAATGTATACATGTTATATAATCATATAATTACCAAATGTATTCATGTTATATAATCATATAATTACCAAATGTATCCATGTTATATAATCACCAACTTCATCAACGTTGTGTATCATCACTACAGAGCGATGTAGCTCCAAAGTAGGATTATGTACTTATATGGACAACGAAGAAGAAGAGGGAGCAAAATTAGAAGAAGAAGAACGAGCAGAAGAAGGAGAAGAAGGGAAGAAGACGAATAGGGCGAATAAGGAGAAGGAGAACACGAAAAAACAGAAAGAGGAGGAGGAGAAGGAGAAGATGGAGGGGAAGAAATATGAGGAGGAGGAGAAGAAGGGGAAGAAGGAGGAGGATGACCAGGAAGAGAAGAAGATGGAGAAGGAGGAGAGGTGGAGGAAAAGAGAAGAAGGATGAGAAGGTGAAGAATAAGGAGAAGAAGGAGAATAAGAAGTAGGAGGAGAAGAAGGAGAAGAAGAATGAGGAGGTAAAGAAGAAGGAGGAAGAGAAAAAGAATAAGGAGAAGAATGAGAAGGAGAAGAAGCAGAAGAAGTAGGAGGAGGAGAAGGAGAAGAAGGAGAATGTTCAACCAAACCAGTGGTTGCCGGAGACTAAGTACTTTTTCCTGTCAACCCAGTTGTTAGAATGTTGCGTTTGTTCTACATTGACTACCTTGCCACATCTCCCTCGCGTCATCCCGACGCCTCCGTGTACAAGTAGTACTTCCCTGATTTGGCGCTCCCGGGGCCAGTCATCGGATAACGTCTGCCGCCGATGCGTCTGTATTAGTGACGACTGGACGGCGTCTTTGAACTCATTGGTACCCAGTCAAAATCGTCGTCAGAGTCTTGTCTAATGTGACACCAACGGTTTAAATTAGTTTCTATGTCACAGGATATGAACCCGTCTGAAAGAAAGAATATAACACCAAAACAAGCTGTCCCATGTGTGGCTCACGCGGTATCCAATTTTCGTTATGATGCGTGTAAAGTGCAATACGATCAGCTCGTGACACCGCATTTATCAAAGTGACAGTGACTAATAAAGCGAAATGACACAGCAATGACGCAGCGTCAGGCTACGAATGTGGAATAACTTGCCGAAATATGAGCGACTGACAGGAACACTAATAGCTTTAAGGAAACAACTCAACACACGCCTACTTCGCCTACCATACACGACATTTCCTGCCACACCTAAACAACACTACTTTCTATTTACAGTTTGGGTTATTACATTAATTGTCTGACACAGTGTTCTAACACTTTGATTAGTTTCATGCTTTGTTTGTCTCAGCATATATTTTGTGAAGTGATTTCATTGGTAGTGTCAATAATTATTGATGTTACTAATGCTCTCGCGGCATAGTTTGATCTTATTCGTTAACTATAACATTCAAAAGTATAGGTTAACTCAAATATAATATTTTAACAGCGCCAAAAGACGATGTTGATATTGTAGAAATGTACAATTTGTGGAAAACAATTAACCGTGTCTTTGCTTATGCGGAGTGGTGTTAATGCAATTACCCATGTTGTAACAGTTTTAAGATTCACCAACATAACATATTATATTTCAAAAGTAATTTCGATCAAACAATTAAGCGTTTTCATAATTAGTTAGACACATTTCCTATACTTTCTTGGACGCGAAATTGCTGCCAAAATATGGTCATGTGACATTGCAATTACACGGGTTTAGTGCGTACGGAAAAAAGGTCTTTGATTGTTACATACTTGTTTCGTTCGACTTGATAATATATTCTTTGGAAGCATATCTGGGCGAATTGAATTGGAAAGATAGCATTGCACCACGAACAAAACAAGATTAATATGTCTTACGCCAGCTGGGTAGCTGTGTGGTTGTCGCAGGTCCTGCTGCAGTGGTGCCTTGTTTGACGCGTACGGCAAACAAACAAAGAAGCGTTTAGCATGAATAGTTTCAGCAACAAATGCAATGAGTCACGAATGCAACACACATCAGAACAACATCAATAATAATACAGCTGTGATCGCACTCCCTGCTCACGGTCATTTGCTGACATAACTGTACATTCTGATGCATGCAAGCACACACAAACACACACACACACACACACACACACACACACACACACACACACACACACACACACACACACACACACACAAACACAAACACACACACACACACACAAACACAAACACACACACACACACACACAAACACACACACACACACACAAACACACACACACACACACACACACAGAAACACACACACACACAAACACACACACAAAACACAATAATAATACTGTAAACACACACACTAACACACACAACACACACAAACGCACACACACACACAAACACACAATAAAC